>VCRD01001682.1:60748-120273 GCA_006783055.1 Trinorchestia longiramus | reverse complement strand
CCTCCTCCTCCTCCTCCTCCTCCTCCTTGCTTTCAATGTCGTAACTCTACTCCTTTATAAACTCGTAGCTCACATTTTAAAAGTTTCACGTTAGAAGAGCAGTGTCTGCTGGGGCCTACACCTTGCTAGTTTCAGTGGTTTGAGCATATAACGCGCAGCAGTTGTCGTCGAAGTGAGCTCATAAGAAGCGAGGTTAGAGGGTGTTTTCAAACACAAGTAAAACTGTAAATTATTCTTTAGAAAAAGTCTCGTCGCTTTTGTTTTAGATTCTAATAATACTGGTAGCATTTAACTAATTTTCGTGTTGCTATCAACCGAGGTATTTCATGATAAATAATATCGAAAAAGTTCTGTATATTTTCAAAGGCTTTATATTTGTCTAAAGTTTTCATCTTGTTCATTTTTGCAACACTTGTATTTTATTCTGCTTCATTTTGAGCTTCTGAACTTTGACCCTGGTGCCACATACCAGTTGTACTGTGTGTTAAAAATGTACACAAAAATACTCAAATATTGCTTTTAGTTTTTCTGACCGTAGGTATGAAAATTACGTTGCGCTGCCGGATATATCAAAGGAAGCTTTGATATCAGAGAAATGTTGTCTTCTCCATCAGGACAAAAAAATCTAAAAAATCTAACAAAAGATTAATGTGCTATTTAGTAATTGTTACATTTGTTAAATATCTTGACACATTTATCATATACAAATACGCTTGACATATACAAATACTCGTATTTATGACTGTATGCAATGAAATTAAGTAGTTGCGTCAAGAACTAGGAAAATTACATTAACGCCTATGTGCCCTACACATCGGACTTTGGTATTGAGGAGGACACGAAGTGCTTTTAAAACCTTGCTTGAAACACCGATGGCAGTATTGGGTTGAGGGTACTCACTTGCATATAATCTCTCTGTGAGGAGATACAATATATTCCTAACACTCGTGACAAAAGGGCTCAGAACTACCATGATCGAATCTAAGATAGATTTCCTGATTCGAAAAACAGAATTGGCGGCACTTTGTTGCGATCCAGCTTCCTCTCATTTGCATATAATACAGCCGTGTCTCATAAATGAACGGCATGTGGTCGATGTTTGCAGAGGAAAGTTCATTTTGCATGAACACATACGTATGGCTAGTGAGTGAGTGTGTGTGTAGGGAGAGTGTGGACCACGTCTGGGGTCGTCCATCAGTGCCGCGTGCACTAATGTTTCCATTTGTATTCTGCACACGAGCGTCTCGGGCTGTAGCCTTTGAAGAGCTCCACCTCTACCTCCTCTTGTTTCATGGTCCCCTAGTTGCTCCTCGCTAGTCGGCCAGCAACGCCTTTTCTCAATTCACTGCACAATTTGTTGTATATGAAATCGTTTGTACGGTCGTGTCTTATCTCCGCACTACAAGCTGCCGCCTCCCTTGCGGGGCACCACCGTCTCAATTTGAAGCTTTGCTCCCGTTTACTGTGTGATGTTCCTACAGCTGCTGCTGCTACGGTTCTTGCTGATGCTGCTTGTGCTGCTGCTGTAGCTCTTGCACCTGTTCTCTTGATGTACTGCTCGCCCTGGCCCATACTCGTGCGTCTTAGCTGTCACTATGGCCGCTTGATGGGGCCATCAAGCTCTTTCTAGAGAATCCGTGTACAATTATTTCACTTCTTCTCATTCATTATTCAAATATTTTGTAGAGTTGTTCTGAGTGTACTTATGTTGAGGAAATGTTGCTAATATATTAGAATGAAGCAGACGTAAATATTACATCTCAAAATCAGATTCTTTGGCTCACTTAAATGCTCAAGACGCTGAGGAGGCGAAGGAAAGTCTTACTACGTACTCTCACTTGGCGTGAAGTCCTTTGAAAAATAACTAAAAAGTTGATGATCATAAATCGAGTCTTTATTGCTTCTTCACGACTATCTCAAGTTTGGAAAGCTTTAAAGAAACTACGGGGAAAAAATTGCGTCAATGTGATAGCCAAGTATGTGGAAATCCTAAAATCCTCTAGCTATTACGGAGGTTTAATATAATAGAGGCTATCAGTCGGGAACGGATTCTAGCATCAAGAAAATTGGGTCGGTATCTGGTATTTTATGTGGTCGGAGTTGAACTCGCTAGGAGAAGTAAAGTTTGGATTGAACTAAATTTGATAGTTGCAGTAATTTAAGAATGAGACGTGACGTCCGAGACTAACTGTAGAGTCAAGACCTAAGTGGACCGACAATACATCGCTGGCTGCACGCCTAATCTAGTTTTTTTCGCTCGTGCGTTTAGACTTCAATATGGGAAACACAATTGATATTATTGTGTGTTGTTGGTAGTGTTGACTCAGCGACAGAGGCTTGTTGGAACCCAACGCGTATCTGTAATGGGGTTTAGGCTTGAGCGCTTCGCTAGTGCTGGCGGAACGGCTCACTTCCGACACGCTTCCCGACACCCCTGACAAATTGGCCCGTCTCTCGCCTCCCTCATGTCAGTCGGCGCCGCTGCCTTCCCTCACTCCGCTATCCTTCACTTGCGAACCAAACCAAGAATTGACCACTTGTTTTGTTACTTTTGTCACATTCTCTTCTCTTCCTCTGCCATTTTGTATGTGCTAACCTTATGTAAAAAAATAAACAATAACAACGCAACGCATTATGGGCTCCCTCTTCAGATTTTAATGTTTTGGATGTACTTCATCTTTTATTTTACATAGGTTATTATGCGATTTTGTGCAATTTTTGACCGCATAGTGGACATTCAGTGGATTTCTAATAAGTGAACCGAATGAAGATGTTTTCTCACAACACGGGTGCTCCAATTGTGATCTAAAGATCAACATCAAGTTTGATCTGGTCCTGGAGTCATGCTCCAATAAAAGATTTTTGCTGCTGCGCCATCACATTCAAGTTCCCTCAGGGGCACAGACTGTACTTTCGAATGGTGCATATCAAGTCTAATGTAAAACCACACGATAGTTGAAAGATAGCGAAATAACTGCCGTGTGTAATTCATGATTAGTAAAGCATTAAAGTGTTCATAGATTTACATTCTGTCTTCGCATCCGGGATGGTTCTTTCTACGATATCACACCTTCATAATGAACCTTTAGATGTCTGAAACTGTAATGAAGTAACGCTCATTTGACCCACGCGTGAGTTAATTTTCATGCTACTGATACGTTCATTGTGTCAGTCAGTTTATTGATTTTTACGAGGTCATTGACCTACAGGTTCGTCTCAAGTGCTACACGATCATGATCTATAACTAACCTTTCTCTTTGAAATTTTACGAGTGTTGCGAATTGTCAAGGCTAGGAACTTCATTTTAGAAAGAGTTTTGAATTTTCTTAATGACTACTAATTAGATTATATTATTGTTTTATAATATTCATGGAAGAAGTAAATAAAAAATATCTTCACCAAGTATTAACCCATTTACGCCGAGAATAGGAAATGTATTCAGATTTGTTATAACTTTCAATAAAGGGTAAAATGGATGTAAAAGAAACAAAAATGACATCCATTTAGTTGTATAAAATATAATTTTTGAAATATGAGGCGTGATCATATGGACACGCTCGGCACGAGAGGGTACAAAAACTGTGAGGGTACAAAAACAACTGTGTTCATATGAACACGCTCGGCGTAAATGGGTTAAAGTAGATCATGCTTGGTTTCTTTGTTGCAGGTGAGGTGTCGAGCTGCTTGTGCTGTGCGTGTGCGTTACTGGTCGAGGAAGAGATAAGTTCATGTTGTGCTTCGTCCTTCACTTAATCGATGCCTCGATTCAAGGCATCGCTAAATATTTGCTTTGATTGAATTATCATGTACTTTTTGTAGACTCGCTCGTCAAGGCCTAAGTTTTCTTTCAGCTCCTGTTTATTTATCAGTACCGTACCCGTGAAGATTAGTTAATTTCTTTTTTATATTTGTAAATTAACCCGTTGATTCCTTCATTTCATTGCGATTATGATTCAGTGTCAAAATACCTGTCAAGTATGGTAAACTCAGACTAACAATGTTAGAGTATCTGTTTTATCAACCATCAGTCATTCACTGATACAGATTGCATTGTTACTTAAAAATTCAGTCGCGGGTTTGTACCGCTATCTGTTAACCCTTTGAGGCACAAGATTTGAGTGTAAAAAAGAGGTAAATGTACCTAAATTGGTAGGTCATTTAGTATACCACCGTGCCCTAAAGGGTTAACATGCCTCAAATTCTCAACGACAGAGTTAAAAAATAACGTGAATGCAAGTTTAACGCTAAAATCTCTCTTCAAATGAGTTTCAAAATGACTTTGTGTTTGAGCTGTCACTTGTGAAAAGTAGTAATTTATTCATGCATGCTTTTCGTGATCTAGTTTCTGTTCGTCACTTGCTCTAGAGCCGTCAGTGAAAAAACACCGTTCAATTTCTCACTGAGTAGCATTAGTGGGAAAGTTGTGTAAACATCTTTCACTCCATGATTTAGTAGCATTAGTGTGGAATTTGTGTCTAGTGTTGGGCCGCTGAAGCCGGGCTATGAGCTGAATGATCAGCTTTTATTTGGTGACCCCCTGATGTGCAGGTCCCAATATACGCGCGGTGATGCTGCCCTTGGGGGGCCCTCTCTTCATACAAACAACTCGCCCTGCTGGTGGTGCTTTTTTGTCATGTCCTGTGAGCTTCTCCTCAACACTCTTTGTCTCGTCACCAAGATTTTTTATGGTCACTCACTCCTGAGGTCCATGTGAAGTTTGTTAGCGTTCTTCTATGTTTATATGCGTGCTTGAACAATTAAGTGTTCTATTAGTATAAATTTCAATAGGGAATTCATGGTCCTTGCGTAGGCTGAACTGAAACTTCTGCTTTGACCATATGGTTTACATGACATAAGAAATGGATATTTTAAATAATACATCGGATAAATATGTTCGAGTACTTGAAGCTCGCAATAACGGCAGTGTCTCGGGGTTAGGTTATGTGGTAAGTGTACAAATGTATTCGATTTCCGAGCTAAACACTAAGAAATCATACCTAGCAGAAGTTGATAGGCCTGTGAGATTCATGGGAAGAACGCGTGATTAGCTTTTTTCAAAACATGAATGTAAGGAATATAGCCCATCACGATGTACTCAATGGCGATTTGTTCTATGAATGGCATCGCAGCTAAATTAACAGATGCGCCAACATGACAAACAACATCGGGAAGCTTTCTTGTACGCTAAACAGAAGTCGACAAAAACTCTAGTAGAGATTATGCTTTCTAGTTAGCTTATTTCGTTTCGTTGGCTTGAATTGTTTTAAGTTTTGCTGGCGTATTTTTAATGAGGTATATTAAAATATCAAGAAATTAATACATGCCCAGTTTGAATTAGATCACTGTAAGTACGTGCTGCGCTACCTACCAAGAAAAGGGGAAATCAAAGCCAAGGGTTCAACGATTGGCTATGTTCAGAAAGTATGCACTTAGCATTCCGTTAATATAGCACGAAAATACGCTCTTCGGACGATTGGTTAAATTCTTAGTTCTTTTTAGTTGGTGTTCAGTTTCATGCGCTTGCTGAAACTTTTCGGGTGATGCCACGTGTGGAACTCTTTATTGATTGTTATTCAATTTTCTGTTTTGAAATTTACTAGTATGTAATCCATAATATTTCATTTTGTTGAACGTGTCAGCTAACATTTCATGAGGTCTTTATGCTTATCACACATTTCGATGGGAATTATTGTTTTTCATAGCGATCAGTGGGAACTTCTTGAATGTTGAAGTCTCACGCCGCTGCTTGAAACCACATCGGTGCTGCTGACCGCCTTGCTTTCGTTCGTTATGGAGCTCCTCCCTGTGCGTGGCACGTGTGCTGCTTTTGTTGCTGCTACTTTATTGGATCTAACAATTCTCGGCCCGGCATGGCAGCGAGGGTTGCGAGTGTGGCATGTGTGTGTGCTGTGTGCTGCTCATTGTGAAGCTTTAAAAAATCCAGGTCTTTCATTTTATTACGAGACTCGATAAACCGCTGATTGATTATACAATGTATCCCTATAATGTCTAAGTTATGTTTTTGACATTAAAATCACATGAATTATCACGTACATAATAATGTAATTTCACCCAACTTTACAATTTTTTTTTCACAAGTATAAAATGTAGGACTAAGTAAATTATTTAAAATGTACTTCAGGATCAAGAGTGGTCAATATAAGGAAAATGAAATGAAACTTTCCAATAGAACCGCACACCTTTATGTTACTGTGTGTAGTGTGCTTGCCCGTGACAACGTTGCTCAAGATCTTGAGATAAGTAGCCTTGATGCACGGAAAAGGCAGAGCTCCTTGCATGGAAAGCTTTTAGTTTGGAAGCAGCAGCGAGGCAGGCAGTGGGAGCTACTACATACATCAGGGCGCGAGAGAGACGAACATCGCTAGATGGCCCTTTTGGGAGGTCCAAATGCGAGAGCCGCGCTCATATGGCCGGGGAGAAACATGGGCTGTCACTCGTGTTTTCTTTTGGTCTTCGTGCACTTACGGACGGGAATTTCTAGCCTTTTTTCAGTTATAGGCATTTTATCATTTATTTATTCTAAAGTGCTCTCTCGAGGAACCTTTCGTGTTTTTTGACAAAAATCTCAGAGCTGAATGTCCTCTTGATATGAAGTTCTAGACTTGAATTGCTACCCAATTTTCTAAATGAAAATTTATTTTACATTCGACCATCATAGTTTGGAGCTCTTTTGTCGCGAATCTTAGAAATACGTTGCATCTCTTGACTTGCTTAGATATATAATTTTTTTCCTATTCCACACTCGGTCAGCATTCAATATATCTAGTACATTTTAACTGAAGTGCTTAGGACTCAAGGGCTTTGGGTCACCGAATAGGATCATATCAATTGCCTCGCATTGAATTCCACTTCATAAATCGCTACATTCTACGCTCCGGAATTATTGCAGAATTTTACTCTAGCGGAGTCTAAATGGTCGAGCAGCGTTTTTGTCGAACGCTGAAAAGCATTCAATCCATTTTGAAGCTCGGCCGCCGAGCTACAATATTTTTATGTAGGGATCTTTGAAGCGGAGCGCTAACTCGAGCATCGTTTGCCGTCGCTTCTCCGTACTGTGTGCTATCAATGGTCTCGTTTTACGGCTTTTATTTTCTTCAGTGGTGGCATTTGCACTTTTGTGAAGAGTTGCAGCCGCTGGAAAGCTTCTTTGCAGTGCGCCAGTGAAGCAGAGACGTAGTGCAGAGATATTTGCTGTCTCTCCACACGCAAGATGTAGACACATAAAATTTGAGGGGCGAGTACCACGACCAGATTGTGTGTCTCGTCAGAACTCTCACTCTGAGAGCCGCTTTCACAACTTCATTATTTTTTCAATTATGGTTAATTGATGCTAAAAACTGCTGCCGCTCCGTTGTTGTTGAATGACATAAGAGGTACTGGTACTTGTTAAAAACGTTCTTCGGGTAGTGGCATTTTGTTACCTAAAAAGTGCGCTAGTGAAATTAATTTCAATCTCAGTTAAGCATAAAAAATTTAAAGCTGAGTATCAATAAATTGCAAACCTCAACACAAGCTCTGAAGTTACTGTCAGTGTGTACACGTATCACATCTATTTATGGTTCTAACAGAGAATGATGATAGGTTCCAGTTACGATGATGCTTCATAAAATTTATTAGTACTCAGTGAATATAATTAAGGTGTCCAAAATAAGATGTTACTGAAGAGCTTGTGCATGATAAACAAGATTGATAGCCTCTTGTAAGCGTTGTTGAGAGTCGATGTCGCTGAGTTATGTGTTCTATTTTGGCGGCAGGCTTAAATGAAAGATGTGATTGATATGTTTCAATGAATATGACGTGTTTTCTCCGAGAAACAGCCTGATTTACTCCGTCACTTCTCAATCACACAACGGAATCAGAATATTGCATTCTGCTAACACACATCAATATTAAAACTTACGAGCTTTTCAAGCCTCTAAAATCCATGCATTAAACAACATGGTTTGTTAAAATCAATGAAGTGTTCATTAACATTCATGGACGTAGCTTGCGAGACTGAGGGTTGGCTAGTCGTATGTAAGTACCTCATGATTCTTGCTCACACGTTCTTTATAACAAAATATTAATTGAAAACATTATTCAATCATAGCACTGCGAGGTCAAAATCACTGTGCGCACGTAAACAAATATTTGATTATTCAAGTGCTGTAATGACTGCGTCATCTCCAAAAAGCTAGTACACTTTCGGTTCTGTGTCATAAATCTTTCTCGTATTACGCAGAATTTTTTTATGAATGTTACTTGAGAATTTTTTGCTTGAGAATACCTAAAGGTCAAGAATTAATTTTCTTCATGAATTGTTAAGGCTCATCTCTTTAAGTGTGCATTTTCATTAAGAACATTGTTTTCGTCTTCAATAAATTAGCAATGTGGGCAGAAAAAATGTCTTGAAAATATTTTATTAGATCGTTTTGAACTTTGACGGCTTTTTTCAACACGATATTTAGGTACATCAACAATTTTATAATTGCTTAGTTGAAATTAATCACTAAACGTGTGAAAAGAAAAGGGGGAATCAAAACCAAGAGTTCAACGATTTGTTATTTTTAGAAGGTATGCACTTAGCATTCCATTAAAAGAGGGCATTAATTTCCTAATTTAACAAGACACACAACATTAAAATTACCTAATAACGAACTTGAAAATTTCAAATGAGTGCAATTATATTTAGAGAGGGTCTTTTTCGAGTTTTCAAATTAAAAGCCGAACAAGAGACGTATACAGTTAGTAAATTCAATATAGACGTGGTGCATTGATTTATTGGTGAACCATTAAAACTATTGAATGAGCGTGAAGCAGTGTTACGTGAAGAAACGTTTAGGAGTGGAACAATGATGAAGGTAAACTAGGTTTTTGTAGATGTCAGCCAAGTTAGAACAAATCTCGTATGTACGGGGTAGTAATATGAGTATAATTAATATGAATTATATACATTAGAAACTATGGTTACTATTGACTCTTCTGAGATATCTTGTTCAAAATGACCAAGCTTATGAGCATTTCAACTAAATGTTCAAAAGAAAGTTTACTGTTACTTTTAACTTCACAGTCAACGATTAGAATGATTTAGACAGATGTTAAGCGAGTGATTGAACTGTTCTTTCTAAGATTAGGGCATTACCGCGTAATATCGGTAATCTACACAACCTCTGCTCTCATCACCACTTGTAAATCTTGTCAGTTTTACTTAGCATCACACCTTACACTGCACTCCCAACTCTGTGTTACGAATCTTCATTTCTCAGAGCCTTCTCGTTTTTTGTGCGTGCGCCTCGTGACTCGAAGCCAGGCATTTCTCTGTGGGCCGGAAGATTTAGTAGTGATGGCCTGACTTCACAGGTTATCGTGGTGCACTTTTTTGCGCTCTCTCGAGTAAAATGTAGCAACGTTGATTTCACGCGAGCGCTTAAAGTCTCTGCTGAAGAAATTAGGTCTGCGACTTGGGAGATGAGAGCCGAGCGCAGTTGTCTGTGTTTAGAGAAGCGTCAAGTGTAGGTGTGCGTGCGGCCGTGCAGCATCTCATGCTGGCAAGTGCTAATCGCTACGTCGCTCCCGTTTGTCATGCTCCCAGCAGCAGAGACCGCCAGTGTTTGACTGCATGCCATGCTTCTCTAGCCTCTTGAACTAACAAACAAAGCTGTGTGAGCTAGCCAAGTCCCTGAGAGTTATCTTCTCGACTCATGTTGATGCTCACCGCGTTATTTGAAAGCGGTGTAGCTCAGCGGATTGTCTCTAAGCGCCCATGATCCCTTTCGCGGCTACTGTACAACCGTCCTTGCACTTCAATTGTCTTGCGTGAATGTAAGAGGCGCTATGGCTCTCTTGAAGAGTTCTTTTATAGTGACGCTTCAGTACTCGCTAAACTGCTTTTCAAGTAAATGTATTTTATGCGAGTGTTGAACATAGTATAGTCAAAATCTTTAATATACTGCGAATGATCATATTTTGTCTATGATCCATGTCTAGTTTATGTTTCGTACTCCTAACCCAAATAGTCATGTTTCTTTGGTAAGAGTTTTTGTCAAGAAAGTTTCGTATGCACATTTTTTGTTTCCAGGCCCAAAAAAATTAGCCGTAACGTCATGTGTTGTATACTTAGCGTACCATTCATCTTGAAACATCAATGGAGAGTATATTTGATAGTATCTTGCTTCATAAACCAGCCGCAATTACAAATGAACGATGTATAATTTAGCTAGCTGTTCCCGCCAATCCACGTGCTGCGACAATTTATAGCTGTCCGCATGAGGGGTGTTATCAGCCTGATCTCAGTATTGCGTTGGCGCTGCAGCAGCTGTTAAGTACTATGCTATCTCAGCTTGCTCTCCCGGCTGTACAGGCTTTGTATTAATCCGCTTAACATAAGTTACTCCACGAGCCTTGGTTGCTTTGTTTGTGCATTGCGACATCACAGTTGGTCGCTCTCTATTAATTAGCCCGCCGGCCGCTGAGCTCTCCAGTGCACCCGTATTAAATAGCTGCATTGATCCGCTCTATATTACAAATGAGGGGAGACTGCTTCACTGCTGGGCAATAATGAGCGTTTATGAGGCTGTGTATCAGTGGTACGGCCTCCTGTGAGTCTCTTCTATCTCACTGAGAACTTTTTGCACGTCGCTCCCTTGCCGTCTTCATTCTCAACTCAATGACTTGTTTAGGGTGCAACTGAACTGGCACGTTTATCACTTCTCTAGCTCTCTATCTATGATCGCTTCATTTGGCAGAAGAGCTTTTCAATGAAGACATGAGTAAATAATATCCTGTAAGCTGAATTATATTATTTCCTGTCAAATGCGAGTAACCTCTACTCTAGTGTTTATTTGTGTTTTAATAGTTACATTTTGAGACTAGGAAAAATGAATGAAGGGTTGTATTCTGGGAATATTTTGAAATCAGTTTGACTATTGTTAGTATTGAGTTGTCATGTCATATTTCAGATGAAATATAGGTACTTATAGCGAAGAAAGTACTATTACATGACAACTATATTCAATTACAAAATTCAAAAATTTGGAAAACATTGCAAAATCAAATAATTCGTGAATTAGTTCTATCTATTCCGAATTCAAATTATTCTTCATTGGATCTTCTGGATTAAATCTATCGAGTTTAATGAATTGTAACATTTGTTAACCATGTATACAGATATCAATGAGATATAAATATTACTGTGAAGAAGTTTTATTGAATACGAGGTGAAATTAAACACTTCCTGCCTCTCAAGGTTTTTACACGACACTGCAAACTGAACGGACAGAAACACAATGTTTATTGCCTCATTAATTTTTATAATAAAGTATTTATTTTGTATTACCAACAAAATGTTTTTCCAGTATGATAATGATTATCGTGGATTATCATTTCAAGACTCCTGCGGTCAAGTGGTTACTACATCATACAATAAACTCGTGTATTATTGTCATAATCTTATGCTTTTAGATGATCTTTTGAGGCTCTCATATCACGGACATTGTTAAAGTCGAGTGTCATTCAGGCACAAGAATATTACATGATGTTCTATTTCAGTTTCTTCAAGCATAGTAGGAAACCTGCCGAGACACAAGCAATAAATTTAGCTGAAATCATTGAAACATACAGTTTTGAAATACATATCTGATCGTACCAAGCACGTAGAATTCTTCATTAATGTTGGTGTGCGTTGAAAGAAGAGCTTAATTTAGCTGGGAGGTGGGTGACGGTATCGTAGAGTGGATATACATATAATAAATGTTGCATGTGGTACAATCCCGATAGATCAGTTGACGGGATTTCCGAAAGCGCATACAAGACGAAAAGCGAGAAAACAGGAAGGCAAAGGGGCGTGATTCAATTTCGCGAGTTGAGTGATATGTGGGGGAGACTGTGTGTGTGGAGACTGTAGACAGCGACGCCTGCCTTGCCTTGGCTGCGTGTGGAGTGCTGGGAGGGGCGATGAGATTGCATGAGGGCAAACTCCTGCAAATTGTCAAAAGTTAGAGAGAGGGAGACAAGCAGGAGAGTGCTATCCTCCTCCACCATTGTGAGGGGCGCTTCAGTCAAACGACGAGTGCTGTCAACTGTTCTAAGCGGCCTTGCCACCTTCAGTGTCTCTCGCCCTTGGTTATCAATTGAGGTTTTTCACGTACTCACTGGCTCCAGTTCTCCCTATTAAGTAACTTTTAAAAATTTTAAATTCGTGCATTTTAAAATGCATCCAAGTTTTACGGTAGTCAGAGCTCACGTTTGGAACACAATTACAGCTTCATCCAATCTGAAGTCTGGCCTTGTGCTGAACTTGGAATTCTAGCGCTTAATGTTGCCAAGTGACGAATCGCCACGGAATTGTTACTATTGTTCAAGAATGGCTTTAATTGGGAGTGTGTTACGTGATCCCATTTCAGTGCACCGCTTTAAATCGATCAAACTTTGCGACCGTCGTCGCTCTAAAGTCACTGAGTATCGCATTTACAGTGTTTTCAGTGATGACCGTCTGAAGCGTCTAATATAGTGTGCAATATGTAGTCAATGTCTCATGACTAGAATATAGTTTTCCTGAGCTTCCCAACTTGACGGTAAGAGACAGCTAATATTACAACATAATCGAGTGAACCTGACACTGACCCGATGTTAAGTCATCATCTTTGACTGGGTCGGTAGTTTCCCCGTGAGAAATTGCCCCTAATTATGGTTGAGATGTAGACATCCCGGTTAATTACTCCATATTTGCTAGATTTTCTGAACAATCGCTTGAGGTGGTCGCAACTGAAATTAATGCCTCTAATCTTCACTAAGCCCAAACACGGCACATACTGCATCGCTCCATTCACAACACTCGTACACATGATTACTGCAACTCTAGGACAAACACAAGCGAGCTGGCGTCAAGCGTTTGTGGGGAACCGGTTTAACTAGTCAAGTAATTTATGCTTTTGTTAACTGGAGACCGAGCTCGTTTAGTGCCTGCCATTGATTTATGAAGTGACTGCAACTGTTCATTTGTTTACCTGCAGCGCCAGCCCCCTGATGGCTGTGCAAGTGACACCAGAGATCATCTCATCCTAGGATGGGTGTTAGCACATCTATTCATCACTTGTGATTCTGGATGCCCGTGTAGACATGAAGATCTTATTACTTCATAGCGGCGCGTTTCGTGAGATGTGGTACGCGATTGCCAAGCAATTTCTATCGTCTTTCAACACGAAATTGAGCAGTTAAGTCATCCCTACCATTATTGAATTCCATTCAGTGACCATTGAAAATCGTGAAGTTACCGAGCATTGGATATTATGCATTGAGTGAGCAGTGGATATGGTGCCAAGTGTTCTGGCGAGGGCTCATCCACAGCTCCTTTGGTCAGACAGGAAGTGACGTGGCACGTAATTGGCACTTGATGAGAGCGAGATTATCGGCCAGAGACGAGCAATTAAATCATTTAGTTGACCGCTTGAAGTCCATTGGCGTTATTGGCTCTATTGGGGATCTGTTCCCGTGGCTCTTCCTTGCTCGCTCTTTTTTGGTGGCCCCAATTCTTGCCGCTCTCTGGACAGATTAATTGCTTCTGGTCTGCTCTTCTTCCTGCAAGTTTTCTTGCTTCAAACTTTGATGTCCTGAGAGCGATCGCTGCACAAAGTTTAGAGTGCTTTTCTGGTTGTAGATCACCAGCCATCAACCTGCACGACTCACAGCAACCGGCCAGTGAAGTGTGACTTTACCCGAGGGAGGTCACAGATGCGCTCCGTTTTAATTAAGATTTGTCTTGCCGTTCATGGGAAATTGATTTTCATTCGACCAATTTTTTGTGCGCTGGTTCACTAACACTGCTCCACATGAACTTTCCCCAGTCACACGTGTCACTATGTTACTCAGAAGCTGTAGCGTGTCTTGTGATTTGGACGTGTACAGTACACGACACGAGTAGCAGGCGCGTAACTCGGGGAGTTTCCTGCTGGGGGTGTCGGCGCCTCAAAGTATCATATGAGTAATTGAGCGAAAACCTAAAATTTCATAAAATACGTATTTTTCTCAATATCCTCTATTGAAAAGTTCGTATGTAAGTACGTATCTGCACATTCGCACTTCCCGAAGTTGATTTTGATGAGAAATATTTGTAAACTAGTGTTGACCTTGTTTTTTTTTCAGCGGGTTTCATTGATGTTTATTAATCATGTTCTATAAGTAGTTTTGAGACCGTGTAAATGCAGACGCTTTTCGTCCCATACGAGTGGTAGTTCCCTACTGGGAATGAAATGAGCGGAAGTTACCTGATGTGATTCAAGACGAGATAACTCGCTCACCACTTCACCAGTAACCCAGAGCTACTTGGAGACCAGTAATACGTCACCGGGACGTTATGACGGACATAAGCTCACATAATCCTGCTCGCCTCCTGACTTCCTTTCAAATAACACCAGGCCCTTGAGAGTTGCGCCGCCGTTCCGAGATCAGCACTTGTATTCTCTCCTTGAGCTAAGCTACATGGTCGCATACGCGCACTCCAGGTTCTTCTTTGTCTTTTTGAGGAGGTTCATCTCGTGATCTATAAGTGGCTCTTTGTTATCGCTAAATTGTGTAATTTGAGCGACGCTTGTATGCGAGTTCGTAAGTGTTCCCTCTCTAGCGATGCTCGTTAAGATGATGAGAGACTGAGTTCAGCGCTGTTTATTCCTATCGATTGTCACTCGAGTGTTATGCTCGTCGTTATAATATCTTAAAGTTCCGTGTATCTTGCCTTTCCTTGTGTGGTTGTTCGAGTGCCCCTCCTATTAGATAGGAACGTCGGAGCAAATCTTGACTATTTGCCCTCCATTAAGGGCCCTCTGTGAAGATCAATCGTGCGAACCGTTGTCGCTGCGTGTCTTACTCTCGAGAATCCATGCCGTCACACAATACGGTTTAAAATAACTTGCTTAAAATCTCTCAACATGTACTCCCGTAAAGCCTGAAACACCGCGCCGCTGCCTCTCTTGATTACTTTCAGGTCGTGTGGTGTTGTGCCCTAAGGCCGGATATGGCTTGCTCACTCCGTGTTTTATCGCCACTACTTTTGCAAGTGACTCCGACACTTTACCGCTCGAGTGCTTGCCAGAATCGCCCTTATGTTTCTCCAAGATAAGGCCTCTTATTGTCGAGGCAGGCGGTGATCCGCAGTTTGCGCCTCTTAAACCGCATGTTTGTGGTCGTGTTTTTATGGCATTTCTTTGCTCATTTTTCCCCTTCCATTGTTGAGTTGTGATATAGAAGGATTGTTTTTATGACTTTTTTGGCATAATGGGCTTTGTGTGTTACTATATTACAGGCTTGTCTCGCTTGTCAATTCCAATTGATTTCTTTTTAGTGCGTTTGCTGGGCGCGCAATTTTGAAGCATTTCCATTGGCATCACAAGTGAGATGAAGTTGGATGAAAACGAAGGGTTGTTGTGTCTGTATGTGTGTTGGCGAAACAGAGAGAGAAGTTAAACGAAAGGATCTTTCTGCTGAGCTTGCAGCGAGAGCGCTTCGATGAGTGACTGAGATTTGTTATCGCTTCTTTAGAGCTGCGGCCGAAAGGAGAGCAGGCGTGCTGCTGCAATGCATCGCTCTTATTTATGCGCGCATCATTGGGCTTGGTTCACGGGTCATCTTTTATGCTATCACTGAGTAATAGAGAAGCTCTAAAGCCGCCGCTCCTGTTTATTTGACCGCAGTGTCCGGGTCACTCGTGACTTGCAGTCTTCACTGAGACGGAACACTGCCTCTCGACCAGGTGTATACGATTACTCTTCACTGTATATTGTGCACGTATGTAGGTCCTGACGTGAATGTCCCTTTGAACTGTCAAAGAGTTGCACTAAATGTGATTGCGTCTCAGTATCTTGTATCAAAATTGGCTTCAGCTATATGAAGAATAGTCTTATCTGTGAAAATTGCCCTTTGTTATGGCAAACTGAACGCGTGCTTGTGTTCAATGTGTGTACGGGACACGGTCACTCCCGCGTCATTTGTGTTGTATTGGTGTTGTTGCGCTGCCTTTTAATTCCCATGTCAATTTATGACGTTGCTCAGAACAAGTGATTAGTCAGTCTGCATTATTCATCTCTTTTAATTGATATTTCGATCGGTTTTAGGTTTCGGGATTGTATTCTCCGTTGAGACGACTGTGCGCTAGTAATTGTCGATCTCAGAACTTTGTGACAATTATTGAGAGCTTAGTCTGCACAGCATTTCAGGTGTGTTGAAAACGTAGAGTCAATTCGTTGTGAAAAAATGAATGCATAACGTGGAGTCAGTCGTCTATAAAAAATACATATTAGCGTGGATTCATTTATGTAAGTTTTTTATAGGATTCTAGTTGATTCTAATCGAAAAAAACGCTCTCTGACTTAACGATCGAATCAGGCGAGGATGTTTTATTTTTGTAATTCTATTCGCCTGCTTCGATGAGATGGTATTCTGATCTCTTGCTTGCAGTAGTTGGTATTCTGGTCACCTGCTTAAATGTTAAGGTACGCAGAGAGAGTGTCATCGGTTGGTTGTGGTGTCTGACTCAAGACTGCCGTTATAGAGAGACAGCTTCACCTGGCCGTGTCTGTGTCATCAATATTGTGTACTGCACGGTGCCACGGGCCGTGTAGAATACCATTTGCTTGACTGCCTGCAAATATTGATACGGGCAAGACGACCCCTACCAGTCACGACTGCTGCTGCTGCTGCCTCTCGTAATCTGTTGTCTTGAAGTCACCCTAATTGACTTATTTATTTCATACTAACATTTGTATATTTGCTCGTGAAATTGCTATTGAATTGTGGCATAACTCTTGTTCGAGCGTATGTTCATTCTCAACATGGCTTCTCCCAATGCCATGTTTGCTTTCGCTGGGCGTCCAATCATGATGCTGGTCGATAGTTGTGTTGATCTCTAAACAATGTGTTCTGGGAATTTTATGCTCAACGATTAGAAGGTGCAGAAATAATTTTCATTCATCCCTCAGAATAGGTGTGGACAGATGCATGAACTAGACGCGTCATTTTCCTTACTTTTCTTGACTGGCGATGGTTCGCAAACTGACCTCGAACACGTAGAAAGTATAACCAACTTCATGGTAGCTAGTTTTCGTCGTCTTACTTTCGAGGAATCCTGCAGCGTGGTTTTGCTCCCCCAGTTCACCTCGGTGAGTACACACAGACGCTTTTCTTACCTTAGCTGATGTGACTAACTTCGTGTGTGTGTGTAGAGTGCACCATCATTTGAGGAAATGGGTCTTGTCTTCTCGGCGTACTTATCTCGGCAACTTGTGATGCAAATTCATGCCGCCTTTAACGTCAGTTTTCAGCGAAACTCGCGAGCTGAATTTAAATCTTGCTGGTTCTGAGTTTACCTCCGCTCCTGCGCTGCGGAAGTTGTGGACTAATAAGCGATTCCAGCAATTAAAAACTTTTGAATGCAATGAGTTAGGTGAGCTAGAAAGTTAGAAGTGTTTTGTTCTAGAGCTTACGTTCTTATAAACTGCATATCATTTTTTGGTGCATCATGTAACTGAATTTAGTGATGTATTTACCGTACATTACAGATCCTTCGAAATATTTGAATGCAGCGGTATATCTTGCACCACCCAGTCGATTATGTAGGAACAAATACTGATTACATAAAATATTTTATGTCCCATGTTATTAAATAAGTGAGTATTATTGGCTGAAGATTTGTGAGTTTATGTTCAAGAGTTGAGTACTATTCTAATGTTCAGGCGAGTGCATTTGTGTCATTTTATCTCTGAAGCTTTCTGCCGGAAAAGTAAGGTTTTTGTGAATATTTAGATGATCAAAGCTTCACTCTAAAGCTCAAAATGCAGCAAAACTTAAAATTGACAGAATACTGAAGATCTTTATTTTGTGGCGGTACGTGTTTTTTTACACAATTAATTAATGCAACAACATACACACGTAATCGCACTAGAGGGACTCTAATCCTCTGAATACATGATATGTTAAAAGATATTCCCAGTACTTCTTTTCAATGGCAAGATGAGGGTAATGATACACACAAAAGATTTAATACATGCTATTGTAAATAATGTTATTGTAATAATAATTAAATGTGCGTACGGAACAAATTAATTAAATGGCGTTCAAATCAATTTGCGAAACTTACCCTACCGCTACTCTCGATCACATAGACAATAATAATATTAACTTGCCCTTATGCTGGAGATTCGCTGTTGATAATGAGTTACAATGCTAACACTCGCGATATAACACCTTAAAGAAGCCGCTAATTTTCCCTCTTATCACGGTGCCCCCCTTATTTCCCCTGTTGCTCTACGTCCCAACAGTCTACATCGTCGACGAGATCTAGTTCCCAAGTCTCCCTTCTCTCGCTTCATGGCCTTCTTATACAAGCTTACCCTTTTTTTGTTATTCATTTCTACTTTCTGTCGCAGCGTCTCAATCTCCATACCTCAACCGCTCTGTTGTGCCTATGAGTCAAAGTCTTGTGAAGCTCAGCATATTTCTCGAGTTTTGCTGACCGACCGTCAAGTGTTTGCTTACGCAGCTGTACCGACTGCGTCCTGTAGTCCCACAATTCTAACGTAGCTGTCGATACATACATTTTACACATCGCCCCGATACATGAAAACCTATGCTTTACACATCGCCCCGATACATGAAACCTTATGCATATATCATAAATCTCATGACAAATCATGCAATGCAGCAAAACTGAAAATTGACAAAATACTGAAGATCTTGATTTGGTGCAGCACCCAAATGCAATACTAAATAATTCTGATCATTCTCGACGCTTGCAATGCTTGTCTGGAAGTTGAACTCTTGAGAGCTCATGCATTTGCTTCGATTTAAACTTCCTCTAAGATTTACTCGAGCAGCGTCTGATCTTCATTATGATGTGGAATTTTTTTTTAGAGTCAGCTAGTGATTGTAACTTTCCTTCAAAAACATTTTACTCCAGCTTTCTTGTAAAGTTTGTTTTCCCACATCCTGAACGCTAGGCCACATGCAGTCTCGAGTCGTCCAGTCTTCTTTTGTGGGCCTACCCCTCCTTCCTCCACGCTGCGCCCCTAAGACCTTTGGGAAAGAAAAACTGAGGCCATCTTCAGAAGCAGTTTGGGAAGCAATTTAGCCTAGGTGTTTTTCCTGAGCTTGTAGCTCGATTGGCTGGGTAACTTTAATGGGCTTATTGCCACCGTCCTGCTCTCTTCTGACAATGCCTTTCTTCGATGTAGCTCCGACACGGTCGTACATCTTCACGACTCCTTCCAGTACGTAGAGCGTTGCTACGCCTCAAATTTATAGCACATTGTCCGCGTTTAGCGTTGCCGCAGTATTGCTGTCGTGGATTGACAGTCCAATTTTTCATGAAATAAGTAGTTTATATTCTTTCCCAGTATTCATATCAACGTATTCCTTATGAACTTTGATTATTTTATAGCTTCGTTGACATCTTTATTAGGGGTACCGCTCATATGTAAATTCCAAGTTTTCAACTGTTCTAGAAGTCGTAGGTAAAACACAATAGTCTACGGACATTATGCGCACATCTTCAAGTGTAGGCCACAGCTGGCCGCTGCGGTGTCTGGTGCACAAAACAAGAGTATGTCTTTAGGAAATGTCGTGGGCTTAGTGACGTTGTGTGGTGTACTTAACGAGGCCTTCTGCCATTTTGAAGTTCAAGAGAATATAGCCAGTACCAAATTTTAGACTTTTCGAAGTTCTCAACATTGTTTTTACCATGTTACACAATCTACGAGAGTTGTATTCCTCTTATTTCTATAGCGTAGGAATTTTATGAAATGCAATTCTTTGCCAGGCCTCAGTACTAGACACGTCATTTAAATTTTGGCATGCTTCTTATCAGTTAAGTTGAAACTACTGTAGTAGACGCTCCTACTTTCCGACTTTAAACGACAAAAATGCCAAGTACGCTGAGCTTTCGAAGCCCTGTAATGATGACTCACTAACAAAGCTACTAATATAATGAAGTTTTCTCTGTTTTTAACTGCTAGTGAATCAATGACTAAATTTAGCGGATTTCATTATTCTATTTGGACTAATATAGATGTTGGGTCTCTTCTAAATAACGTCTAGGTTGAGAATGCGAGTCGCGTCTCTGTATACGTGATTGTGAACTTTAATGTTACAGTAAACTTCTTTTTATGGCTTATATCTTTAATTTTAATGGCTACTGCGCAACTACACAGTCTTGTGAACTTCCCTGCTCTGCTGTGATATTTTTTGTGGTAACTAATGCAGAAATTTACTGCTGTTATTATAGTCGCACGTGAAGCATATCAATGATTAAATGAGTGCACAGATCCGGATGACCGCCGTCAAGACGTCATCTTATGTTTCACTGATGTAAGCTCGAGTTCCTTCAAGATGACTCACTTTTATCAGTGTTGGACCATGAACTTCACTTGAAAAAGCAATCATGACGGCGTTGAAGATTCTTGCTCGTTGGTATGTTGTGATGAAGTAGGAAGTGGAGTTGCAGTACGGGCAGGTGCCTCTTGGCAGTGTGGCGAACTGAGCAGCTGTGGTGTTAGCAGAGCGAGGAGGAGGATGATCAGGTGAGGACTACACGGCCGGATGCTTGGACGCCACAAACCTGTTTATTGACGGCCCAGGCCGTACATTCCTCAGCAGCTGCTAATGGAGCTCTGTCCTATCCTCCCTCAGTCCTCATGTTCGCTGTCTTGCCACCTTCATCTCTTTCTGTCCTCGCTTTTCACTTCCTGTGACACTGACTTTCGTTAATTCGTGAATATTAAATCAACTGTTTCTCATGTCTCCAGCGGTTTAGTCTGCTGCGTTTCTTAGTCTTCCAATGCTAGCGAGTGTCCCTGCCTCTCTTGCACTATGAGCTTGAGTGACGCATTCAAGATTCTAGAATAATAATAAAGAAAACTTAATTTTGAACCAATTTATGCTTAGTAGTTGAGCAACTTATGCTTAGTAGTAGTATGCTTAGTAGTCCTACAACTTATGCAATGATAATAATAGTAATAATAAATGTCAGCAATAATTCCTAATACTTGCCTACTCAAAAAAAATCTTTTCTTGTGCATAATTTCTACGAAACAAGAGCACCTCGCCAGCAACAGTGCTAATCATGCTGAGGTAAAGTGGCCCTTGTGTGGCTACAAGTCTGTGCTCTCAAGGTTCATTTTCTGCTGCACCGTACAACAACTTTTTGCTCGAAATAAAAGTAAATGCAACAAAATCATCACTTTGTTTCCAATAGTGAGGTAATATTCACATACATGCAAGGTCTTATTTTTGGCAATGCAAGAGTATGATGTTGAGACTCTACCTTAGTGTTGCCGTTCGCATGAATCGTTTTTGAAATCCACTTTGAGATTCTAATCGAAGAATAATACGCACAGTTGACCCGTCCGATTATGATGTGCAAATGAGTTTCTAATATAACGTTATGAAGGTAAAGCTTCAATTTCATTATGCCTGAAATCATTTACTGTGAACGTTACTTCAGGGGTTTTCAGAAATAAAGTATGTAAACATAGTTTACTACTTGTTAACTAAAAACTTATCTAATTTGCTTTATAGTGCAGTCAAATAAGTTACTTCATTTATTTTACTACTTAATAAATCCATTAACCCGGAACCGTTTGTGCGATTGATGTACATTGATCATTACATTCTAATTTTGTCTTCCAGTGCGCCTTCGTACATGAAATTATTACCATAATAAGTGAGTGCTGCTGTCTTGTATTGCCTCTGTGCTGCATGAACGAGTGTAACTGTAACGTTTCACTTGTTGCTGGGCTCTCTCCCGTCGTCTTATTGATCTGTTCTCCGTGTTTACTGCCCTAATATTGATCGACCAGCAGTTTTCGCACTGACACCCTTCAGAACTTTACTTCTTCGCTACTATCGGGGGGAAAAAGTTCATATCTGAGGCAACGTGTCACTGTTTCTTCGTGTGTTAATACGTCCTTTCGAAATTTTTTTTGAGCGATTGCATTGTCGAGTTGTGCGTACACTTAAAATTCATAGTTCCTGTCATCCTCTCCGCTTTCACATTACCGATATTGATTTAAGTTATGGAGATTCTGGTCCTAAGTGAATTTATTTTTTTCAAGTGGTCTGTAGTATCAGACTTCTGTATGACAGACTTCACTTCCGTGCTACGTGTAATGTTGAATTACTTTCAAAAGTGTCCTTCAGCATAGTTGGGCGTTTGTATTACTGTTATTCTCTGAGGGTTTGTGGCTGCAATAGCTTTTCAGCTGCTACTGCAAGTCAAGCTATTATTTTTGCTGGAAACTATCGCCATGACCCAAACTTTCTACGCGTTTCTTACGCTACAGAACTGGAGACCATTATTCAACATGATCCCAATATGTTTAGGGATTATTGTGGTGTCACTGAATAATGGAAATGCTTTCATTTTGAATAATTGCCCTATTTTTAGAAACAAGTAGAGAATTAAAATACAATTGAGAGAAATGACATTGAATTTAAGTAATTATTTATTTAGTTTTTATGTAGAATAGGGAATAGTAAAATGGTAATTTAGTGGAGGAATTTTTGTTACAGAAATTTGACGTCAGTGTGAAGCAGTCATAAGCGTAGATAAAGATTTACAACAGATCCAGCGCGTATTGTATTACACTTCACAGTCCCAAGCGTGAGAGGGGACCTTTTTTATTGCTTGGAGGGTGTCGAGGTTGACCACGGCCTGTCGTGAAATGGTTACACGAACAAGATATATATATAGGATTTGAGAAATAATCTTGTAGCCAGTGTAAGTAAATTTTAACGGTTTTAGACGGACGAAATTTTTAGACCTTTAGCCGAAGAGCAGAGTGGTTATATAAGGTGACATGCGACTTAGCATAAGAATTAAAAATACATAAGCCACAGTGTTAGTGTTATTTTTTTAATAGAGCTAGTTTTTGTTTACCCTAGCAGTTTAAGTAGAATAGGAGAAGCTTTGAGTGAAGACAGTTGAAACTGAGGATGTGAATCGGAATAGATATTATCGTGATAGGCTGAACAAAGGGAATTGACTCTAGAAGAGACGTACCTTTGCAGTATTCTATTTAGACGAAATAAGGAAATTAATTTGCGAGAGAAGCTCCATGTTCATTCCGGGTCAATGCGATATTGCACTTGAATAAAATTTGTATATTTGAATGTATTGCTGTGTTATCTTGCGCATTAACAATGAATTTTACTGGACTAATTTTGGTTTTTACGGTTGTAAAAAAAGATCAAAAGGATCGCAGTGGTTAATTATTACTTCCATAAGATTCGTTATGAAGACAAAAGTGAGGAACATCTCACTGATGAAAAATAAACTAAACTGAGCACACAAAAAAAAGCCTTGCAAGATTTCCGATACCTACGTTCCATGACTTTTTCTTGGTGGTCTGTGTTCTTTTAAGAAGGATCGTTTTTGCAAGCTGAGTTGAATAACATTAGTTCGTTTCTTTTTTCAGGTTTGACTTCTATGAAGTTGAATTTTGTTTCAACTCAAGTGTTGAAAAGAGCGCATCATCCTATAAATAGTTCATGTTCGCTGATTGTTGCCACAAAGAGCCGTGGGTAACATTGAATAACTTGTTATTCTCATCAGATCTAAGTTCGTATTCAATTTGATTGGACGTATTTGAAAAAAGACCATTCGAGATCAGATTCTTCCGTACGTTGTAATTTTCTTGGTATCTTTTAGAAAATCATGGGAACTTCTGTATGAATCTGTACAATTGCTGTAATGTGTTATTCACGTACGAATTCATAAGAATACAGGCATTTTTATCATCGATTTTTAAGTCTGAAACTTTGCTGATTGAGTAACACCAGCAGGGTCATCTTCATCGTAATAAACTGGCCTTATACGAAGAATTATGTAACCTGAAAACGACGCAGTCCGGAGTGACCGTAACGCGTGTCGATGAAGTCATCTGTGTCCTGTTGAAGAACACAATGTTAAACTTGCATGGTGACTTGTCTTCCCCTACGTTGATGATCCTCGTTACTACAAACATTGTACTGTTATTGACTGACACGAATATTTGTGAAGGAATTAAATGTTACAGAGTTACCCTGTTCTCACTTACCTCACGCATTTCTTTTAATATTAATTACACGTATTTCTCGCACCGCAATGTTTATTTATAAAGTAAATGCCATTTGTTTTTTGCGCGATATTTTGCTTGAAAAGTGTTTTGGTATTCGAAATGAGGCAGTAGTTTTTTTTAACATAAGTGCCTGCTCGGGAGAAATTATGCATTACTCGTGAAAATTATTTTCCAATGTAATTGACTAACAAAATGGCCTGTTTCACTGTTGTGGGCAGGTACTACAAAATTACACAAGTATGTACGTCAATGATAAGTTGATTTAATGCTATGTGTGTCAACTTATAAGAAATGCACCATTTTGTCGAGATCACACCAATATTTGATGGAAATTCAAAGTAGAGGCAACCGAGAAAAGTAGGGAAGCAGTGCCGTGTTAGGGTCTGGTTGTGAACGCGTGCACTGCTGTCCAGTCGATCTCCTGAGCTAATTCTGTGCGGTGTGGAGGGCCCTCGAGTGAAGAGGAGTCC
Organism: Trinorchestia longiramus; assembly: GCA_006783055.1. NCBI lineage: Eukaryota > Metazoa > Arthropoda > Malacostraca > Amphipoda > Talitridae > Trinorchestia > Trinorchestia longiramus. The sequence goes on along the minus strand of VCRD01001682.1, from coordinate 95,705 downwards.
TGGAGCCCTTATTGCCGACCCTTCACTGTCGTCGTTCTCGACGTGGACCCTCACAATGTCTTCCTATTACCAATCCATTACTACTCCCTGTACGTCGCACTCACTGCTCCTCCACCACTGCTTTTGGTGCGCTCTGCCATCTTCTGTGCTCCCATTTATTAAAAAGCTTAATGGTTGTGAAAATTCCAGTATTTTGCTCATCAACTCATTGTTCAAGTAGCATTTTCTTAATAGATACTATGTTTCTTCGCATGACTACAGACAATAGTGAACATGAGATGCAACCAATTCCATTATTATATTATCTACTACTCGTTCTTTGAAGATAGAAAGTGTACAGATTGTCTGTAAAGTTTTATGCAATAATCTCGTCATATTTATGAAATAATTTTGTTGAGTTTTATCTTCAAGAAATGTTCTGCAAGCATCTAGAACTTTGTGTCCCATGGAATCTCATTAGCTTCGCACAGCAAAGTCAAAATTTATTTCTCACTTTTAGTTCATATCTCTAGTTACGAGTAACGCTTTTTTTCGTCCAGTCTGTCTTGAGAGATGACCGATGCATCGAAAGTATCATCCCCAAGTCCTGTCGAAGGAAGGAAACTTCATTCCCATCATATATGCATGAAGTATACATGAGGTTGTCAATTCTTAATGCTCCCAGGGACTGTTCCTGTTCACCGTGCATTTTGTGACGCAAGGTTGAGGCTTGTAGTGGATACCTTGCATTAATCTGTTAGCTTTTCAGGAAATCGTTCGTCAAGTCAGTCAGTCAGCCTACCTGGTTCCCGGATCAGAACCAGAGAACATTCGAGGGATGCTTGGGAATTCACAACCACGGACCTGGCAACACATGCATAGATCGCTTTAACACGTTGCCTCCGATTGCCTGATTGGTGTAAAACTTCACTTTGTACGCATAGTCACTGGAAGGATCTGAAAAAATTACAGAACCTAACCTAAGTGGTACACATACGTACGACTTCGGAGTCAACGTGTTAATCACTGGGCTACAGTAGAAGCTCTATAGATGTCTACTTTCTTTTTCTCGTTGTCAAGGATATGCTCAGGTTACTGCTGTCGAAAAGTTTCTGAAGTAACGCCAGCGCAAAATTATAGAAAATCCTCGCAAATATATTTTGTGAACCTACATTGGGTGTTAAGCGTTCACCTTTATTTTATTGTAATGTTTTGATTTTCATTAGTAAATTGACAATGTTGAGCGAAGTAGACATGGCGTTATCAAAGTATTGCCTTTTTTATAGTTTCTGACAGACTACTAATTACTAGACCAGTTGAACATTTCATGATGACGTTATGATGGTAAGACCTGCCTCTTCCTTTGTATGACAAGGAATCACTTTATGACTGAACTTTCAATTCTTCCTGTTATTATTGCGGGAAGAAACAGTTGGATAAAATGATGCTCCGAAAATTTTATTTAATTAATATGATTGGATTAAAATCTAGTTTCTAGGCGTGTCGAAGAAATAAAGTTTGTCCAAGAAAATAAATTATTAAACTTTGTTATTATTCACTATCATTCATATAATATGATTATAATTCATCCATGAATTTAGTTAAACGAATTATCATTGTTTAATTATAATTACATAGGTTTTTACCGGCCGTTCAAACCCTGATATATAATACTTCAATTACTATTTTATCTTCGAGTTCTTCTATAAATCGGTTTTCTACAGAAACGGAACTCGCTGTGCGTATGTGGAATAAAATTGAAGTCGATATTTTTTGCTTCGTCCTAAGTGTGGATGTGTTAAATTTCTTGCTCCGTTGTCCAGTTAGAAGTCAATTGTAGATTTTCTCTGATATAATGTCAGGTAGTTGACTTCCTTACGTGCTTATATTAGCATATACATTGATTCATCGCATGCTCTTGTGCGCAATTGGTGTTAACAGCCCTATAATAAAAGGGCCGGATTACAGTAATAGAGCTTGCGTAATGCATTTAAGAGAGTGTGCAATTCTGAGTCGCAACCCTAAATCGTCTCTAATTGCTACATAATCCTGGCCTCGGACTTCTCTTCATTAGAGTGAGCGTAGTACGAGGGTCGGTTGCATTTGTGGTGGAATTGAGTGTGTGCTGACCGTCTCTTTAATTTGCGTACTTTTTTCTAGAGAAATTTCGTCTTTTTGTAATACATAAAAGAACTTTGACTGCATATAGTTTAAATGTTTCTGAATATGTGGAAACAACACGGATTCATGGATTTAGTTGTTAGTCGTTTTATTTAAAATGAAAAATATTTGAATGCCTAATTAATTATAATGAAACTGAGAATAGTGGTGACATTTTTTGAATTTTCTTTCTTTCTGGACCTGCTTGAGGTGTTGGCGTTAATATTACATTCCTCTGGGCATGTGCGTGCGCAAGGGTTTGGATTAATTCACTCTCCTGAAAATGTTTTCAAGACACGTATCTAAGTGAGTGTCTGTCTGGATTGCAGAATATATCCCACATTCTATGTAATTTTTTCTGGATTTGATCAAAACGAGTAAAGAAATGCACTTTTAAGCGTTTCATAAGAGTTCAAGTTTATTTATGTGAGGCTAGATATCGAGTTGAGTGAGTTCCAAAGCCCTTGAGTTAAGAGGGTTCATAAGAGTGGAGAAGACTCTTGTAACTGCTATTGTGTGGAGTGCGTCGTTGAGGTGAAGCTCGAGCACGACAGTCTCAGGAACTTTTTCTCTTCAAACTTAATCGGCCACTCGTCTCTATGACCATCACCCTACTACTGCTTCTTCTTGAGTGCGGGCTCTATCGTTATTGTCATCGGCTACAATTGTGCCAATCTTCCTTATGAACTTGATTTCCACTCAGTGCTTTTAAAGCTAATTGTGTCTTTCATTTTTGTTTTTTGGCTCATCCGCTTCACCCACTTATCACGTACCAATAAAGATTGTGTTTTGGATGGTAAATAAAGGATTATTATTAATGAGTGAGTATTGTCCTTTAGCTTATCAAGGGAAATACAGAAGCTGCACTACTAATGAAAACAAATGTCATGAGAATTTCTAATAAAATGTAGCATCTCTAGCACAGCCATCAGTAAATATAAGAAGCATAAGGTGGTCATGTGTGTGAACATGACAGGCTTTATCTCAAGTGTGTGTGGGAGGTTCTTGAGGTAAACTCTTCAGGTGTCTCTAAATTGAGGAGCTCCTCTGATATCGTATAATAGATACGCACTTCTCAGCTACACTTGGAGTCTCTTCGTTGCTCACTCTCAAGCCCTTATTAGATAACTCTCGCTCATTATGTCTACTGAACTCTTACTATTTGTTTGTTATGTTTTCCTTATTTTTTCACTTCCCTCTGTGTTCGCAACGCAAGCAGGCACAAATGTTGTTCGGCTTCAGCGTAAAATATTTACTGAACTTTTTCTTTATTTTATTCTTCTTATTTTGTATTGTTTTCATCATGTAGGAATAGGTAGGCAGGAATTTTTGTCCAAGATGATTAACTCGCTGGGGAAATATTCAGATATCGAATTGAAAGCTTTCCTGTAGATTTAAGTGATCAAACCTGCTTACATAGGAGACGTAGTTCATTTTTGAAATTTATTCAGATTTATTTACTACTAGTAAACCCACACGTGAAAAAATTCACGTATTCTTACTGAATTTTTCGTTTGATTTGCCAGTGGACGCGGGTTTTGCAAAGAAGTTTTTACATTGAAGGATGTGCCTTTGGTATCCACAATACAATGTTTACAATACATGTATACCCTACCGAATTTCCTCCTATCTAAATCCTTAAGAGCGTGACAGAGAGACGGACCAAGCAAGGAGGCAATAAACTATATTATTAATGGTGGGATTTACTCATGGAATTTTGTTTTGCAGCGGTGTGTGAGAGCAGCGGAGAAGGCTGGAAGTCGTATCTTGGACCCTTTGCCAGAGAGGACTTCCAAGTCCAACTCACGACGCACCAACCTCAGCAACTCGCCGGCCATTCAGCAGCACTACAATGCCAAAACACAGCAGCACAAGAAGGATCGAGCTGTGAGTATTGCCGTAGCTATGATACTTGTTGACAGCATGTAGAGGAACACCTGCTGCATGCAACAGTCCCGTCACACGTCATTTCAGCGACGGTATTGCCATTGTGGGACGATGCAGGTAAAACAGATACACAGCTCTGCTGCTAACTTCGAATTGAATAAGACATGTTACCGCGGATGTCAGTCATTCAATGAGTGCAGGAAATAGAGAACGTGAAATAAGACTTAGTAAATTGTAAGTTGGTTATCAGTAGTAGAATATCGTTTACGAGTATTAGTCATTGGTTTTTTTTATCAAGCCGTGAGCAGTTTCAGCAGATTTTTAAATTTAATTTATTAACTGACTCGTTAGAATACCTTTTTTGGCCGATTAAATTCAATATTTTTTGTACTGAATATTTAAAAAGATTTTAATTAATTTTTAATTGCCAAGTACTTAGTGTTTTAACGTAATAAATGAATAATATTAAACTGCACTTAATAATTATTGACGCTGTTGTGTGTCTTAGAGACAATACTATGTATTTTTGGAAAGGCAGTTTCTGGCGCTGAAATTATTTATGGGCGCGGTTAAAACCAGGAAGTGGAGGAAACAAGCCTGTGACGGTAATGTTTTTTATGAATTGATCCTATTGGACTGTAAGCTGCTTTGTAGCTGAGCAAGCGAGCTGTAGCTGCTCAACATGGACTGCAGTCACTCTTGCTCGTTCCAGCTGTCAGCTTGCTAGTGATGATACTGCCTGTTTGTCTTGTTCTGATGTTTATATGAGCCTGTCTACCTATTGGGATACAAGACTAAGTATAACGTGTACGTGTGTTCTAGCTGGAGCGGAAAGGTATTGATATGATAGAAGGCCATAAATAAAATATTTTCATAGTTTTGTTGCAGGTTTATGAGACGAGTTCGTTGGCTATTGTAATTACGTTGTTGAATAATGGAATAAAATTCTGTTGCAAAATTCAAGTGGTAAACACACATGCTAAGTTTCAAATTATACTTTTCTTGTAGTTCTTCGTTACTGGAGGTCAGTATGTCTTGCCGCTCTCTTTCACTAGAATATTTTTTTGCTTCCCTGATGTATATCCAGTGAGAGGCTTTTGTAACTTGAAGAAATGGCTTTTTCTACTCAGTGTGTATGAAACATGTAAAAACGGTAATAAATCGACTCTGTTACGAGTTGTGCTTCATCAGAGTCAGTTACATGAACACGCTAATGTGACATGAACTACTTTTTACCATTCAACTTTCAATGTTTCGAACTTTCGATTTTTGTATCCACCTGCACTCCCACTGTACTGAAGAGGTGATAGCAGATCTATTGAATTTTCAAGTCTTGCCTTGTAAGCTTTAAATTTTTTTATATCTACGAAGCAAAAGCCTGTGCCAGAAATTCACATAATAACGTACTGTTCTTTTGTTCCGACACATGGTTTCAATTTCTAAATGTGTTGTGTAATGTAGCTTGAGTTTTTTCACGTGAAGTTCTTTGTTTAAAAAAATTCATTTCTCTGTTTTGTTGCTTCACGTGCTTATGTGTGTGGCTTCCAAGCTTGAAGTAGGCATTTGCAACGGTTGTTTTACCGCCTTCATTGGATCGTGCTCTGAATTTCACTAGAACAGTGGCCTCATTGCATGGACGTCTGTCTCTAGAACTACGAGCGATCTGTCGCCTGGAACAATGCACAATTGTGTAGCTGGCTGCTAATTCAAGAGCGCCCATTGACTTGTGTGTGTGTATGTGATGCCGCACTGCTGCTCCAGGTCCTCCTTCCTCCCATGTCTCTCATGGTCAGTGTGGCAAGTGAGCAGTGCAAGTGAGGGTGTGTGCCTCTCACTCGGTTAACTCATCTATGACTCGTCTCATGTGGTGCTTTTCTCACCAGAATCCCATTGCTTGAACAAATTAACGTGCGTGTGTTCTTTTTATTGTATACTTGCCAAACTGACGCTGGGAGTCGTTTGTGTGTGAGTGTTCTGGTGGAGTCGTCAATTAGCTCAAATGATTTACTGTACGGTTAAAGCTCGTTTGTTTTATTCAGCCCGCTTATTAGGATATGAGATGGTATTTCCAAGTAATTTATGATGGTCTAGTCACGATGAAGAGATCAATTGGCTTGTTTATTTGTCGAGCACGGAAGTGTGATTGACTGTTTCTGCTATTTGTATTCACACGCATTACTGTCTGTGAACTGATTAATGAAATTTTTTGCCGAGAACTCTGACTATTCAAGACGTACAACAATGAAATTTTGAATATGAATGATTGGTGTGTTACAAATTGTACTAGTTATCGCTTCAGATTGAACTGACCGAGTTTCGTGCACCCTGTCGTTTAATGGAATTGTGGTCAACTGTTATTGTTGTGTTTTACGATAAGCATTAGCCGTGTGTCCCAGTTATTATTTTTTAATGTATTCGCTATCCTATTATTTATGTTGCTTTATGTTTTCTGAGGCCCGAGTTTTAAAACCCAAAATTCATGATAGTAGATTGTTATAGTGTCTATATTGTTTGTGTTCCGCCCACGCTCATTTCAATGAACCGTCTCAGACTGAATGTTGTAGTGCATCGATGGTAGCACGAAACAAGGCGTACACGCTCCAATAAGCTGTAATGTAAATTTTTGTACATCCCTTAATGGCAAACGTTTACTCTTCAAGTCGGAAAATATATGCATTAATAAATGATAACAACATTTGCAGGTAGTTTTTTGTTGCAAATTTAATACTAAAAAATAAATCGAAACGTGCCTTCGTCGCCGCCAGCTGCCACCTTTTTTCTCGAGTTAATCCTGTTTCGATGGGAATGGGAACTGGTCTGGTCTTGTGAGATTATCTTGGGGACTTCGGAGCTTCCCAAAGGTGTTGCTGGGTGATCTGCTGAAGATTCTATTGCCTTGTTGCTTATAGAATTCTTTTTTGTGTTAGCTTCTGCGGTGAATGGCTCTACTTTTTTCATCTGCTATATTCTGCTCTGTTAGTAGATAAACGCACTGCTCGTGCGCCGGTTTACTCTGGTGCAGTCCGTGCTGTTCTGTCTTCTTTTCTAGCAGGCCTTTCGTCTCTGAGATAGTACAAAGTTAAAAAAAATTAATTCGTACATTTGTTGCAAGCAGATACTTTGCAGTTTAGAACAGAGCCCAAAAGATCTGAAGGGTGCGTATTTCCTTGGCAGTATCTTGTCGACTTATTACTAGAAGTAGGTATACTGCTAGTGCCTTTCCTGCTCTGTGTCTTCTGAGACTCTCCAAGGAATTGCATACAACTGAACGCTCCTCTACGGCATTTCTAGCTATGCACAACAGAATCAGCCGCATTTGTCGCTGGAGCCTGTTGTGGATTTGGCTTTTATTTCTTTGTAGTCAGGCATACAGCGCAACTGACCTGTTGTAAGTTTTTATTTCATTGTGATGCTTACGCTGCCTTTTGCCAGTTGTTAAGTCTGTTCTCGTCATCATGCGTACCATGTAAATTGCATTATACTTCACTTCTAGAAGTCATTGTTACGTGTATCTGCTCCAGGCTGTTAATTTTAGTGTCAGGTTTTTCATAGTACGATCTTACGGTGATAAACCTTTACATAATCAAATGAAGCCGCGTACCAAGTTCATTTCTTTTAGAATTGACGAAAAAATTTCTTGCTACTGGTGATCTGTGCCGTCATTTGTGTGCTCTTAGATCGTTTTACGATGATGACACTTTGCTCGACGAAAACCAACTTTATTCTCTCCTTATGCGAGCTTTATCGCTCTCTTAAACCTTCTTTAGTGCCTTCACTGACAGTTCCGCTTAGAGATCTTTATTGTGTGTGAATGTTGACGGGCTTTTTCTGGGGACTGTTCTTCTGCCACATTTTGTTGTGCAGAAACTATGTTGCTTATTGTGTTTCGCGTCATTTTTTTTGTTGATGCCAGTATTCATGATTTCAATCATGATTATACCTCAACTCTTGTCAATAACTTACTATCATCATTGTACTGATCACTAATTTAGCATGGTGTTGTAATCCATCTGCATTGTACGCCTCTAATTTTCCCTACCTTATCACTTATTTCGTGTTATGGCAGCAGCAGCCCGACGAGGGCTGTTTTTAACAACCTCCGATGAGATATAATAAAGACAAATTTACATAATATAATAATTTTATTGCCAAAAGTACTGCAGGTTTTTACTTATTTCTTTACATAGTTGCCAAAACGGATACAGCCTGATTGCTCGAGGTACGGGCTATTGAACATGGCTGCTACGATCGATGCTCTCGCCAAATGTGAGTTACAAAGTGCAATCCGTTTTCTGTAAGCAGAAGGATGTAGTGCTGCTGAAATCCATCGCAGAATGAGCGTAGTGTACGGTGCCAACTTTATGAGTGAGTGTAGTGTACGAGAATGGTGTAGAAAATTTAAAGTGCGAACCGACGTCCATGAAGAAAGTGGACTAGAGAGCAAGTCCGTCACTGCTATAGGACTTGTTCTGCGTGTTGATGATGTGGTCAACACCAAAGGTTTACAATCAGTTAACTATCTGAAGAATCTCCAGACATTTTAAGGTCTGCTTTGCACATAATAGTACGAGACCTCAGATAAGAGGAGTTGTGTGCCCGTTGGGTCTGGGCCATTTGTCAAGACGTATCTCCCCGCACTGGAGACTAACTTTTTAGAAGAAATTATCGAGAAGCTTGTGTCACGATATAACAAATGCCTCAACAATTTAGGGGATTATTTGGAGAAATAAGGAAGCCCCTGCAATATTTTTGGTAATAAAATTATTATGTTATATAAATTTACCTTTTTATAACCCATCGGAAGTTGAAAAAACAGCACCATATTTGTGCTACATTTGATGGCTACCCATAAAAACATACCTGTCTCTTCATTCTGATAAATAACTTAATTATAAATAGAAGTCTCTTAAAATATCAGAATAAAAAAGAATAATTTACGCATGAAAAATAGTATTGCCCAAGTATCCTCGGAAATGTGTTCATAGCATCTTCCTTGTTGATCGCATCTTGGTAGTACTTGAGATTCTCCGATATTTTGAGACAACGGATGGACCCATGCATAAATCCTGACCCCCTACTGTTGCTGTGCTTGAATCCATTGCACTGTTGCTGCCGAAACCATTCTAAAGTAGTCATCTGACCAATGTCTACACTAAATCAAATTACGTTTGTTTTTCAATAATTTTGGTTTAAATAATGTGTGCGTGCAGTTTCTTCTAGATCAGGAGGGCGACCTTGTTTAAAACAATTGTTACATGGCGGAACCGGGTTTTTCTGTTCTCATTTCTGATCTCCTGATGTAAGACTACTTGTTTGTCCTTGTTTCTTCGACCACTTGCTTTTACTACTTTTATTACTTGTTTCTACTATGGTATTCTACTACGTGTTTCTATTACATCTACGTGCACTACTTGGATAAGTCATCTGAGCTGCACGAGGGCCTCAAAGCATGTACACAGTAACGAGGGTTGACCGTACTGGAGGCTTTGTTGCGCTCTGCCCACTCCATCATCTAGAACACTTGCAAAATATGTGACGCGTGTTAAAGCGTAATTTATTTCATTGGCATAGATTCCTACTTTTTGAGAAAGCTCCTCATTGCTTGCTTTTGCTTCTGGTTGATAGTTTGATCACATTTTGTGATCAAAAAATAATAAGGCATTTACTGATAGAAATGGTTTAATTGAAATGTCCCCACGGTTGTTCGCTAAAGAGGATTGTCCTTCAGCGTAACTAGAGGTTTTCGCTGTGCTCGGTTAAGGAACAGAATTTCTGAGATTCTCACAAGCTAGGGATGGTAATAGTCAGTCATTACTGTTTCCATGTGACGAACGTAATTCAATGAAACCTAGGCTACTTTATGAAGATTTTACTATTGTATTTTTAGCCTTGTGGGTTTAGTTTCGGGCTTCAGCTTTTATTTGGCGGTTTTTTTTTTCGAGGAAGTCACCGACAACCTTAAACATGGTTGTTTTACTAAGGGTGTTTCATAAAGAGTGCCCAATTTGAAAGGGAAAAATCAAAACGTATTTTTATGAATATGTCTTTATTCTACATATTTCTAATAAGTTGTCTCCCCTTTAGGGAACATAATGTCATATGTCCACCTGGTTAGAGTCTGCATACATTTATGCGCTTTTGGAAATTTCCGATAACTCTGTCACAGATGCGTGGCTCGATGCCTCCTCAAATACCACGCGTCAGTTGAGGAATTGTCAGTTGCTTGTTAGCGTAGACCTGGGAGTTTTCATCCCGCCGTCAGAAGACCGCTGCACCTTGGTAGGCATTCTTAGTTACCATACAAGGATATCACTCGTTCATCGGAAAGATGATCTTCATTAATTACAACGATGCTTCTTGACGTTGTGTCTCCCGGTTCTTTATTAAATAAGTTATGTGTATATTCTTTAAATATTAGCATATGATAAGAACAGTACCGGTTGCTTGGGATAAATGTGTGATTGCATAAAGAAATCATTGTATAGACTGTACCAATCGCTTCTATAATGTTATTTATATTTTGTGTTCAGATGCGCTGATGCTTTTTCTGTTTGTATCGTACATGTGCTAATCACCTTCATTTCATCGCGTGGCTGCTGTAGAATTTGAAGATTTCATACCTTATTGGCCGCTTTTTAGTGTGCGATTTACAAAGCGATGTCAGTAGTCGCAACAGTTGCTCTAATGGAGGAATGAAATGCAACGTTGTCCTCGGAACGCTCCTATGTAATGGTCATTCTATGGGTCTATTTTTCCATTTAGTCACGATGTCCTCATGATCACAAGTGTATTGAACAATCCATTTATGAAAACGTACAGGGCATCCCTAAAAATGTACTTATTCTTTGAATATCCACGTCACATTTATTATTCTTACACCAGGTGCAATAATCCTTAATATTGGCAAGCGTACTTCTTTTGATTAAGCTCTAGAGTTAGCAAAAAAATCAAATAATAAAGTATTTAAGTAGTGGTTGGTAAAAGAGTGAGTACAATTTTTAAAGCACCCTGAATATCCACCTTCCGAGAAGGTCGATATTTTCTCCAAATTCGCGGGTAGTCATACCATGACTAGCCCTGTCGCATTCAATGTGTATTGCAATTGCCGAAAAACGTTATTTCTCCTGTCGAGTGCATTGCAGCGTGATGAAAAAAAAAACAGACCAACCACCAACATATGCATTTTCAAATCACAATGAAAATATAAACAGTTCTATCTCTAATTTTTTTCATGTCTTTAGTTGTCATTGGCTTTCAAGTACCGTGCCTGCACGCACATTGATGCAATAGCGGCAACATATGAACGCATTGCTTACTGATGTTGTGTTGCAACATTTGCTGTAATCTTTGTCTCGCATGACAGCACCGCTCTGCTGCACGTGAAAGGATGATCCCCTTTTATGGCCTCCTCTGTTGAGGGTGTGCTCTGGAGTGCGCGTCTTCAGAGAGTCCCGCTACGAGCGTCCCCAGAAGGGATGCGGCGGCGTGCATCTGAGTGGCCCATAACAGAGCTCCTCTCCTCACTATTGATGGCCAATAAAGTGCTCGATAGCATGAGTGTCCTGAGTGCTCTAGAACACTGCGCTCCCTCACGCAACCCAATGACAAACCCACCCTATCACACGCCTCCTCCTTCTCCTCCTCCTCCTCCTCCTCCTCTTCCTCCTCACCCTTCATCTCTTCGCGCTTCTTCTTTTCCTCCTCACAATATGGTTAGCGACTCGCTTACGTGGTATCTATAGTTAATACTTTAATCATTCGTCTCACATCGTGTAGTCGGTCACAAACTAACACTAGAACATTTTTGAAGTATACCTAGTTATTTATTATGTTGATATTGAAATGACTCGTTCAAGAAGTTCTTTCAATCGAAATTTTATCATATATATATATATAAATATATATATATATATATATATATATATATATATATATATATATATACACATATATATATATACACATATATATACATATATATATATATATAAAATTGAATTTCCTGACTAATCGAAGAAAATTGTTCAGAAGACTGAATACAAATAATTAACTGGCCTGCATTATAATTCCATTTGACAAAGTATGGAAACTCTTTAATCTAATTATTATTGAACGAAAGAAAATGTTTGAGCGAAATCATTTTGTACTCTACTGAATTGTTGTTTGTAATCTGTATTAAAGTAAGTGTTGTACACAACTTAGCGTTGCTTGGAGGAAGCTGCGAGCAGCTCATATTATGTTTAGTATACTAATATGTTAGTATACTAAAGGGAGTTAGTGCTCGTCAGTAACATCCCGTGCTACCATCACCAGAATCAATCATTTCTGTCACAATAGTCCCTCGTGAGTCAAATCATTAATCTTTATAATTGCTTTTTGCTCTTCTCTTGTCGTGTCTCCCTCGTTAGTAAGGTCGTTGTGTGACGTTACTGGCGTCTTTTGTGATGATTCCTTTAATTCACCGATAACTTCAATATTTCTTTTAACATGCATAAAAAATACCCTATACACAGTTTACATGGGTGCAGTTGCAGGTGTTCCTTTCCTTTGTTTTCATTTTATTATAGATAATATAGTAATTATAATTCAACTGAAACTATCCGTGACGTTTGTAGTGTTTTGTGTAGAATATTATTTTTAATCAGATTTACCACATCATTAAAGTTTCTAGATGTGGATCGTGTTCAATAGTGCTGAGACGAGGAAGTTAGCATTTTTCCTGGGATTGCGGGTTCAGCATAATTCTGAACAAGCATAATTCTGAAAATGTTTTCACGTGCTCGATGATCCTTTTTAATCATTATTTCGGCATAACAATAAAAAATTATATGGGGTTTAAATGTTAGTGATTTGCTTTCATGATGGAGTAAGAGTTATCTACGGTATTAAGGATGGTATTTTATTTAAAAATATACAGTAAAGCCTACTACTAAGTCAAGTATATAGTACAGGGCTTAAGTGCTATAATTTTCTATTTAGTACCGTAATGTCACACTTATTCTGAGTGCGTGCGATTCGTTGAATGAGGTAAGTTCGTTAGCTGAGAACTCGAAGGAAAGATACCATCGCGATGTGTTGCTTTGCTATTGTAGTAGGAAAATGGCACGGGGCAATGTCAATGGTAACGATATTATCTAAGTTTGATAATATCGTTAGTTTTTGTCAGTGGCTCACAACGTTGTTTGTACAAAAATAAATCTAATTTATGAGTTGAATGTAGCTCCAAGAATATTTTTTGCTTAGAAGTTCATAGTTACCGAATAGTTTTTAAACGTTTTACGAACGTTATAGCCTCTGCTACAAGTCTGGAGACAATTCATTACAAAATTAGTCTCCATGCTTAAATTCGTTTGAAATATTGTCTCTCTTGAATTCCTTCTGTGTTGGTAATGAGGTAAAACCCAGTTATTTATTGATCAATCAGTTATTGTTCGAAAATTTGTTTTGTGGACTGGAAATAACATAATGCTTGTATTGTTTCAGGTATGAACTGGCTGTGAGTTGTCTTTAGGGTCTGTAAAGAAAATCAGTGTACGCCTGAGTGTTAGTCGTAAACTTTCACTCTCTCGTTATCTCTTAAGTCAATTCTTATTCGGGTCGAGGCACTGAAACTTTCACTGGACACTCACTGTTTTGTTCGTGTGTTTGTTAGCTGGTGCCAGGCACATCAGCTGCAGTGATCATAGAGGCCACGAGGATTACGAGCGCGTGTAAGGTCATAAAGCGTAATACAGTCTGTGGGTTGACTGTAAGTAGCCTGCGTACGCTTTAATGAAGCTTTCTATGTCTGTCATTTGCTGGTCAATGGACGCATGCAGTCGCAGTGCGGTCGTTTGCAAGCTCAGCTGTGGTGATGACGCTTAAAAAAGCACTAAAGTTCAGTGACAGCACTGCTACAGCTGACACGAAACCATAAACCTCTGACGCTGATCTCGTAAAAGCTTCATATCTCATTTTCTGTTCTCGGCCTTCGGCGGATATTTGTCTCCTTGTGCGACTCCTTGCTCTCCTGTTGAGTAAGTGCGTAAGCGTCAGTCTTGTTCAAGTCGTAATTAATATTCTAGTCGTAATTAATTCCTGTCCTTAAAAATTCACTGCTCTGTATCAAACCATGTATGTTTTTACAGAAATAGGTCGACATTGTGTATCCACGAATCACTGAAATTATTAAATAAATTCTTCAATTTGAAACCAGACTAATGAATGTTTGAAGTTCTCTATTACCTAGCCAGGGTTTCACTCAATATTTTCATTCCATTTCACGATCTTATTGACTCTCAGCATTTCAAAATTGTCTTCTGATTTGATATATTATGTAATGCAAATATTTCTTTTTCAGGGTGGAGGCAGTCACTCCAGCTCAGAGCAAGGCTACATTGTGAGTACTAGTCTCAGTGAAGTTAGAGTACGAGTTTTCTTATTTCTTTGTCACGTTTTGATAATTCCTCCTAGAATCATTTAAGTTTGTTAATTACCTTCACGCTTGTAAGCTGATTTCTTTTTAATTGTAATTGGTGCTTAGTACTGGTGAAACTTTAATCCTTTTAAAAGGGCGTTATTTAGTGAACATTTTAATTTTTTTAAACAAGTTAGTCCATTTTACCGTTTCAGGATTTAGCCTTCTTTGTCAAATTTAATTTTTTCTTAAAAAAATTTTTTACAACTTCGGACAATTTTTTCGTCCCTTGTCTGACAAGAATGATTTTCCTAAACACCAATATCGCTTTTCGTAAGAGCGCCGCTTCGTTTCTGAAGTCTAAACTAAGCGCTCCTCGTTCGAAATTGACACATGCTTATCACTGAAATTACACAACGTCGTTTATATGATACGTTTTGGGTGTGAAGCTGTCCGTTTTAAAATTTGTCGCACAATGCTGTCATTGAGACAACGGACGTGTTGCTTCTCTCAAGCACTGCACAGCTCGATGATGATGATGGGCAAGATGCAAGGCCGTGGCCTGCTTCATTGTTAGCGTCCTCGTCACGAGGAATTTATGCGGCCTTTTAGTATACGGGAAACACCTTGTTAATGAAAATGAGTGAGGCTTTTAGCTGAGCAAACGAGTTAGTAGAGCTTGTGTTGAGGTTAGCGCTGTGGCTGGAGGCAACGCATCCTGATTGCATGATGTGCTCCGAACGCTCGTAACGACCTGTTAGCTTTCATCGTAATGGTCGCCTTATGGACCATTACTGAGCTCAAGATTATAGTAGGCGGCTGTTGAGCGAGCGCTAGTGCCGTCATTTCTCTTTACAGATACACCCTAATATTGCCTTATGTTCACTTTGCAATGGAAATAAAGGGATAAGCTATCGCAACAACTCGCCCTCGACGATGATGCTTGTTGACCATGCATGCGATCCGAACGTTTTTAGTCCCTCTTATGATTGAGGTGAGCAAGTTTGCATTTTGTGAAGAAGAAGGAGGCTCTAACACGGTTTATTTTATGACCGCGTCTTCTCATGAAGCAGTGTACTATTAAGCACGCTAAAGAGTGGTGGCAGTTAAAGTGCAGTCTATCATTAAGTTTAACTCTACACGCTCCGCCGCCAGTGTTACAACCGCAAGCGGCTGCTAAATGATACCTGGGCCGTCACGCTTCTCTCTTGAGCACCCCAGCACGGTCTCTCCTCATCATAAAACGGACTATTTACGTTTACAGCAGTTTCTTCTTTTAATATATTTCCTCACCACTTTAAAAAAACGCTAAAATGTTGCATTTTTATTTTCTGTAAACTGCACTGTGGAGCACAGATATATTTTATTTTTTACATTCAAATCTCTTTTGATGTAATGAATAGTTTTAATTATGAGTTAACATTGTATTATTTCAATTTTGGTACCTAATTTAGAACCATCCTCAGGAGCTGCCGAACATGGAGTATGTTCAGTATATTTGTTCTCAAATAAATTATATATCTGGTTGTGCGCGTGTTTCCATAAGTTCAGCACTAATTTGGTTTGTGTTTTTTTTCATGTTGTCATCTTCATCATAAGTTAACAATATTTTAAATTTGCTTCGAATGAGTCGGATTTCAGTCGAGTCCTATTGACATTCTTTGTCTTTTCAAGCAACATTGACTTCCTTACTCTCATATCTACTCGTCATTCTTGTTTTTAGTGATACAGCTTCTTAGACTTATTCGTGGTATACTTGGCCATTCAGTAATGAAAAAATGGCAATTATTTTTGAATATCCAATTTTCAGTCTGACATAAACGATGTCTTGAAGATTTGAATTTTTTTAAATGCAACTCGACTGTCATTATCGGTATGAAAACCTTAATTCGTTCTTAAATAAATATCTCTCTCAAGTTGTTTCCCAATGTAATCTTGTTCTGATCATTGGTTAGTGTGAAACTGCAACGAAACACAGGAGGTGCAAACCCTTGAGGAGCAAGCACAACTTGCATGACGAGCATCAGTTGCAAGTGACGAGTGTGTGTGTGGAGCTTGTTAACCCGACTGTTGACTGTACTACGACAGGCTGTGCTGTCGTGTCGTCTGATAATCGCCGCCTCTGCTGGCCGACATGACACCACTAGCTCGTTTTTGCGCTAATTTATAGCCTTGCTTCTTTTGTTTTCATTTTTAGTAACACACACTCAGTGATGTTGACATGAACCCTGGAGGCCTTCTCCTCGCTCGCTCTCTTAGTACAAGACGTATTTATTGGGCTTGTAGCGTTTGTTCATTCTCCCAATTGCTGTCCAGCTATTCACCTCTCCTTGTCTCATGTATCTTGGCATCTGTTTTCCAATTAGCACCCTGCTCGACCGACCGTCCAAGCACTTTCTTCCAGCCTTGTGAGATCCCAACAGTATGCTCTTCATTTTGTTATAAATACGAACACCTTTACAGTGTTCCTACAGATAGAGTAATTGCTGAAGGATTAGATTGTCTTCTGAGAATTGGTTGGATTCTTGATCTCATCTCGAAGTATAATGCTAGTCTCTGTCCTCGTCAATATTCCTTCAAGTAATAATTCGAGTAATATCCTGTGTAGAAGTTTGTTAAGGGTTTATGTATATTCTCAGCAAGAGAAGCCTCGTCACTCCTTATACAGAGTGGCCCATAAGTAAGGCGCCTTTTTAAAATTGTTATAGCTGTAAAACTAAAAGTGGTCAAGAGATTTGGTCAATTCAGAATGAAAGAAAAAAATTCAAAGTTTAATATAAATTTATAAATGAAACAATAAAATACGTTTAACTATGGAATGCGATATCTTTCAAATGACCTCCATTATTAGTCAAACAATGGCGTGCTCTTTCAACGGTGCTGTTTGTTACTTTCCTTTATGTCTATGGTGAAATGTTGATCTCTTGAATGAGGTTTAGTTTCAATTGCTGTAAAGTATCAGGGATTTCAATGTAAACATTTTCCTTTAAGTATTCCCAGAGAAAGAAATCAGGAGCACTTAGATCTAGAGATCGAGGCGGCCACGGTATATCACCAAAACGGGAAATTGTTTGGAAAAATTGCTTATAACATTTGCATTGTTTCTTTTGCTGTGTGCGCTGTAGCTCCATCTTGTTGGAAAAAGAAGGTAATCTCTGTTATCATCTCAAATTTCAAGTATCCAATATTCTTCAATCATCTGTATATGCAGGTTTCCATTAACACAAATTGCATCACCATTAGCATCTTCAAAAAAATATAGTCCAATGATCCTCGAAGACGTTGACACGCCATACTGTTACTTTAGTTGAGTGAAGTGGACGTTCATGAATTATTTTTGAATTTTCTGAAGCCCATAATCTGCAATTTTGCTTATTAACAAAACCATTGAGGTGAAAATGTGTTTCATCAGTCATTATTAAATTCTTTACAAAGTTTTCATTTTCTGCAAGCTGCAGAAATCTATTCGCAAAATCTAATCTCTGGTAGTCCGTAGGATGGAGTTCTTGAGTTAATTGAATTTTCTTTGGTTGATAATTTAGATCTTTTTCCAAACTACGTTGCAGTGAGGTACGTAACATTTTCAGTTGAATTGAACGTCTCCTAGTTGACGTTTTGGGCCGATCAGCAACACTCGTTGCAACAAGCTGAATTGAAGCACCAGTTCGTATGGTCCGTAGCTTGCCACAACGTTGTCTGTCTGCTGTTGTCCCAGTTTCTCTAAATTTCAATACCATTTTTTATGCACTTCTTTGAAGGACTTCTTTCAATACCATCAATATTCCTGTAATTCCTCTGAATTGCAGTAACCGAACAATTCCATCGGAAGTAAAGTTCCATTATTTTTGCTCATTGTTTCATTGCGTAGCGATTCATTTTGGTGGGTGGATTTTATGAATTTTTTGGGCAATTTGTTGTCATTGTCGGTAGACTTGATACCTGGTAGAAAACTGAAATTTCCTCATTCATTCCGAATTAACCAAATCTTTTTACCGTTTGTAGTTTTGTAGCTATAATCTATCTATACTATAATAAGAGCCGCATTTGTCTGTCCCTGTGTCACACTCTTCTAATCGATAGCTTTGATAGCAACAAGGATAAAGCTTAAGAAATACAAGAAATCAGTCTATTGCATCATTTTTCTGTGGCAATTCAATTCCCTTTTACTTGCATTATAGTATCCAGAATACACAATCGGTTTATTTTTACAAATAGAAATTTTCTTTGGACCCTTTTCTGTTGAAATTCATGATGATGCTTTGATATTATTAAGTGATAATGCGAAAAGAAATGTTTTAAATTAGTTTGACCAGTAACCTGGCTACCACTTAGTATAAGGCCAAAGATTTTGGAAATTGAGTTATTGTTTTCGGAATTGTGATTTTCTTGAAACGCTTCAAAGAGAAAATAGAGGATATTTCAGAGTAAAATTCCGGTAAAAAAAGGTCAACATGGATAGAAACGTGTCCAACCGTAAGAGAAGAAGCAGCAAGACTTTTGACAGCTAGAAAGACGCTGAAGACTATCAGACGAACAACGCGAAATAGCAAGACTGAGCAATGCTGCTCGCATGGCAAAGTTAACGGGTACACATTGCACTAGACAATACAATGCATTGTATTGTCGGCACCGGATCACTATAAAACACTCCATTTTTTCCGTTATTAGTTTTCTTCTCCCACTCAGCCCTGTTATTGGTAGATAAAAGAGAAAATGGAAGTTCTGTATACATTCATGAAAAATATTCAGATTTTGATAATACCACGGGTAAAAATGAAAAATGTATTTTACTTCATAGATTCGGAATTTTGCGGGTACACATTGCACTAGTAGTTTTAAAAAGGTACCTTACTTATGGACCACCCTGTGCTTATCTTTTTCTAGTGTGGTAGGGTGATGGTGTACTGTGCATCAGATCTCCTTAGTGACTGAACTGTGTTTTTGGACTGGTCTTTTGCATCCTTCTTGTATATTATTTTTAACTTTATTGATGATAATAATAATGATGAAAATAAAATAACAAAATAATGAAAATAATATTGATAATTAGAATAATATAAGCTAATCTTTGCCGATATTTAGTCCCGTATCAAAACTTTTTGTTAATCAAAGTGGTGTGATTATGAAGAACGTATTGTGAAACATATATCAATACTAAGATTTCCAACTGCTGTAGCAGCTTATACTTATGTTTGAGGTTTTTGAAAAAAATTTGCTGAAAGGCATAAAGGAATTAATTTAGTAAGCTATTCTAATTCTTGTGAGTTGAAGATGTTCATCGAAAGCAATGAGTTGTTGATATAGCCTGAACCTGTGTTTGAGACCTTGTCTTTCATTTGTGCGGAGTGTTCCGTTTCTAGGTAGACTATTATCTCTCCCCCTGTGTCCGTCCCTCGCATTAGGGAGGATGGATCCTACTTAGTCACAGATTTGATTAGAGGGGCCGCTGGCACGCAGTTCTTTTTTCCCCGCACTGTCGGAGCTGACGTTCGTTTCATTATTGGCAAATTTGACTCTAATGTGTCTAGTTGCAAAGGTTTGAGGTTGTATGGTTTTTGCTGCGAAACTATTACTTCATGGTGAAGTAAAAGTAGGAAGCAAAGCTAAGTTGTGCAGTGATTCTCAAGCATTCGCGTGGCAGTGTCTATCGTGTTTAGACGCTGCTTATGGTTCATTCTTTACTCGTGCCCTGCTTATATTAGTTCTAAATTGAAACATTTCTCACACCTCGTGTATATGTTTTTAAGCTATAGCTTGTGAAATAATTGTTATTTTGAAGAGAAAGCGTTATTGGTTGAGCAATAATGAGGAGTTATTATTCAAGCGTGCTGTACTCGACTGCACTCAAGTATATGTGCTTGTTTTTTTCAAATTATGCGTATTCTTGATTATGTCGTACGGATTAATATTAATAGATTAATATGGTCACGAATAGATGAATGACGCAACGTCTTTTCTTTGAGTGAAGTTATATGAAGTTACTTTTGGTTATGAACTGTAGTTTCAATATTTGTGTTTCATGTTAACATTTAACTTCAAGCTTCAGTGGAGCTGCAGTGAGTGCTAGCAGTGTTAGCCTATAGGATCTGTTTGGTAGCAGTTAACTTGGGAAACCATTGAGGTCATTGTCTCTGAATTATTAACGGCGTGTGTTTTAATGCGGCCCATGCTTAGCATATTCTGTGTCTACCGTCCAAGTCTTTGTATGCCCCAGTGTTTGCATAATTGGTGTAGGAATTCTTTTGTTGCCTTTTACATGTGATAGTCATGGCCAAAAAGGGAGATTTCTTCGCTAGTATTAATAGTTCATGGAGTATTTCATTTACTCTGGGAAATTTAGTTTGAGCAATTTAGGGCCCGTGCAGTCCAGCATTTTCAATTTTAGGGGTGCAAAATAAGTAAATTGCTAAGTAAACATTTGTAGGTATTTCCATGCATTGGTACAATTCTTGTACAACTTGATAGTGATCCGACTCTTTTATTTGGAGTCAAACGCACATACATTATTATAAGTTTTGAGTAATTGAACTAATGAATAGTATTCACTTCTTTGATCGCTATTCATAACTGAAGTCCATGTACTGCTAATCGATACATTCTCGCTTGGCGGCTAGTAGTTTTGTTCATCTTATTTAAGCAAGATAATCGAAAGTGATTGTCATTAGAAGAATATAAAGTGTATTTAAGATTCTATTTTTATTTTTACTCGTGTGTAGGCTCGTGGTTGTTGAAGTCTTTGCAGAATTTAAGTCGTAACAGTACCCAAGTATGCGGACTCCTAGACTCATCCGCTGAAACAACGTTACCTACGTACAGTTTATCATTTTTCTACGTACTCGGTCAGATTTCAGCAAGAGTAATTGTAAAGGGAGGAGGAGGGAGAGATGGCTGATTGTCTCGTGATGTGCCTCCTACAAGCGTGTCATGACCTGTCAGTGTGAGCTTTGATAGCGTCGACCGATGCTCTAATTTGCTATCCTGCTCGCACGCTATGCTCTACCCTCCCTCAACTCACATGCCTCTGGGACAACTGCTGATTCATTATTACTGGCTCAGGAGTTCAGCTTATTCTTGCTGAACGTGGTTTTCTTCTGTAAGGCATGTCATTTCGGTTATTTATTCTTTTTTACGGTTACCGATAGTAATTCTATTGCAAATTGTTGTCATTAGTTTTTTCAATGGGAATTTACAGGTTCATAAATCCGGTGTTACATACAGGGATGTTTGTCGAATCTAGCAGTCGAATCCAGCTTGGTGTAGCTAATTGCCAGTTACAAGAAGAGAAGTGTTATGTTTGAGCTTTTTAGTGTTAAATGACTGATTTTCTGTACTCAATTTCATGAAACTGACAAGGTATTTTTTTTTTTGTTCCAGTGCGACAGTGAGAGCGAGGGCGGCAAGGTGAGTTCAGTTTTAGGTTGCGAAGCTGCCTTTCAGCTGGTATGATCCTAGAAATTTTGTAGGGCGGCAGTTAGCATTGGAAACGATACAAAATTATCTCAAAGGTTTGGAGGGCAAGTTTTTAATGTAGGTATAATTGTACAATATGTGTTGCATTAGCTGCACCGACAAGTGTATGACAGTTATTAGGTAAATAATAGTCTTACTGTGCTTTCAAGATATGTACAAAAGACTATATTTTGCATCGATAAAACAATAGCCGACGCTTTAACGAAAATGCATTGTTAAATTAAAATTGTTATGTTTAATTTGCAGACTGCTCTTTCTACGAGTTTCTTGATTTCGATTTGAACGAGTAGGCTGATAGCCTCGTTAATATGTCAGGAAGCTTTTTTCTGTTTTCTTAGTTGTGAACGGAGGCTAGTGTTATCTTTGCTTTTCCCTCTTTATTGCGTTTGGGAGAAGAATAAAACGTAAGAGTGTCTTATTCTTTTTTTGTTTCGTTCGAAAGGCTACCTGTAACTGCTATGTAATGTTTTGTTGCGTATGCGTTACTGAAGTCCTATTTAATCTAGTGTAGTTAACTTCACACGAAGCTTGATGATTCGGTCATAAATTAATACATGTGAGTAATCGAGAAATCTTTCTAGTACTAATGTCTCGTTGGGCTTACAGGTGTCCGATGCAGAATCTGATCTCTTCCGAGCCACCAGTAAAGGCAAGTACAACGTTTTCTTTACATCGGTCATCTTCTCATTAGTGAGGCTCCTGACAAAATATAGCCTTGGTATTGCTATAGAGCTCAAATTTATCGTACTGCGAATTTACAAAATTTGTTGCAAGTTTTTCGATTCTCCTCTGAATTTCAGTGAACTTTTCGATATTTTGTAGATAGTTCTAGGATCTTGTTCAAAAATATGAACTTATATAATTGTATTCGATGAGTTATGTCAAGTTCATGTGTTAAGTTGTATCGAAAAGAATTTGAGTGAAGTATGAAAAATTATTTTCGTTCTGTTGATCAATTAACTTGTGGTTCTATAATAGTTACCATTAGTCTTGTGCTGAAAATTCCAACCAAGAAAAATGGAATTGTTTTCATTCACAGTGAATATTTATTTAGTCTACTGGACGTTGGTGGCTGGTTGGAAGTAGCTCGTAAGTTCCATTCCAGTATATTGTCGTGAGAAATCTCTGATAAATTAAATGTTTTATTTCCATTTACAGATATTGAGGAATGCAGTTTAGTATTCTGTTTACATAAACGTGCAGTTGTACACTAATATCTTTTAAAGTAATACCTAGTATTTTGCAACGCTGCTGCTCGTAATATTGGACAGGAATTTTCCATATTCCAAATTCTTGTGTGTTGATCTATTTATAAAAACACATTAACCAGTGCATTATAATAAGCTTCATTTTCATTTGAAGACAGGCACGAGAGTGTTAGTTCTTCACATGTTTATGGTATTTTTAAATTCCTTAAAATTTGTGCAGGCGGTAGCGTGGGCGCCAGTGGAGCTGATGAGAGCAGCAACAGCACAACAGCGTCCAGCGTTTCCGGAGGAAGCGCAACCAAAGGCAACGTTGGTGGTGGTGTAAGTGTCGTGCCACCTGCTGCTCTGGGTCTGGGACTTGCCAGGGCACAGCAACCTGCTCCTCTTTCTCCTTCTCTTCCTCTTGTACCTTCTGCTGCTGCCGCTGTTGCAGCTGCGCCCACCGTCGTTCCAGTCGCTGAGTCGGTGCCTGCTCCTCCAAGTAACGGCTTACCACAACTGCCTGTTGCTGCACCAGTACCAGCAGCCTGTGCAGCTGTTGCAGTGCCCTCATCACCATCCACTGCTCAGCCGCCACAACTTCCCCCGAGCCATACTCCTAATTCTGGTGCTCCTCCAGTGCCCCCACATCAATACTTGTAAGTCTTTCATTTACGTTAAGTTATTCCTTATATTCCCAAGTCATTCGAGTTGTGAGAAAATTAATCATATTAGTTCCAATTATAGGTTACTCAAGTGAGTATAATTTTTTATTATTTATTCCTTAATACAGGTTGCCAGTTTTCCCTTACTATTTTCTCGTCTTAGTCCAATATTCGTTTCAGAAGTATGGGAGTCTTTCAGAAACGGCGCCACGCTCTAAAGCATGCAACATGGAATTAGAATGAGCTTTTCTTTTGTTATTGCTCTTGTTCAGATAAGTTTAGTGGTAAGGCAGTCGTCAAAGTTATATAGTATTCTGAAGTTTGGTGCTGAGCATTTGGTGAACGTGCGAATCTGATGTCTTCTAAGACTTCTTCGCTAATTTTTGTATCTTCTCATGCGAAAATCATGTGCATGCTTAAAATTACACTTGAGATGGTACTCAGATCTTAACCGTCCGGTTGATAAATAAATATGGATGATTTTCACTTACATCCCAACACGCTCTGGAAACTTTCGCGTACATAATTAGCGCCGAAATTGTTCGTACACCCACAAATGTTCAATAGTTTTAGTGATGTATTAAAATTTAATGCTCGTATGATTTTAAACTCTTTATATGTTATGATATTAAGTGCACGAAAACGAATGTAAATCTTAGTTTACACTTGTGCAGGAATTATAATCTTAGCCTTTGTTCTTTCTTTCCTACTCTTCGTGTTTGTGTATGAATATGAATATTTGGTCTGCATCTGAATTGAAACTTAATTCATTCGAGTTTCCAAGCACTAAGTACGAATTGCTTGAGCAGAAATGGTCCAGCGTATGGAGGAAGTCCTTCCCCCTTCCCACCTGCGGCCCCGTCAGGCCACTCATTGCCTCCCACTGACGTGAAGCCCGCCGTGGACATCAAACCTACGTTGGACGTTAAGCCTCCCGTCGATATCAAGCCTGAGGTGAAGCCTGCGCTGCAACAGGACATCAAACCCAATATAGCTGATTTGAAACCAGCTCCGTATCCTGTGGTACCAGCACCACCACCCAAGCCTCTGTCATCACATCCAGTTGTTCCTCCTTCTATTCATCACACTCCTGCTGCTGCTCACACTCTTGCACCTTACCAAGGAAACAATCCTCCTACTCATCATCCTACATACCCTTCTTCTAACCCTCTCTCATCTACCCCACATGCCCCAACCTCTCACCATTCTGGCTTAGCACCTCCTCCGTCTTATCCATACTATCCTCCTCACACCAGCGGTGCCTACAGCTCGACTGCCACTCCTCACAACAGCTCTGCCAACACAACCAGCTCTGCTACTGTCGTTAGTGCTTCAGGAGCCCGGTATACTAATGGCCCATGCACTTCTACCACCACGACTTCGGCCAACTTGGGCAAATACAGTGTCGTGTCGCTCGT
Source organism: Trinorchestia longiramus (assembly GCA_006783055.1). NCBI lineage: Eukaryota > Metazoa > Arthropoda > Malacostraca > Amphipoda > Talitridae > Trinorchestia > Trinorchestia longiramus. Next base: position 70,543 of record VCRD01001682.1, on the reverse strand, counting down.
ATCAAATAGCTCGAGCAGCGGTAGCAGCAGCAATGTTCCTGTAAGCAGCGTGTCATCTCCTGTTGCCCCTGTGAAAAATATCCATCCTGTAGCTTCACACACCTCGCAAGGCCGCTCTCCACACCCATCTCCTCGTTTGCACTCTCCCCATCACTCTTCTTCTGCACAATACTTGCCTCCGCATCCATCTGTTACTAATTCCACACAATCTACTCACTCCTACCCACCACACTATCCTCCCTCTTATCCTCCCCATCCTGCAACTACACGATCTTCACCTCACACCTCCCCGTACCCTCCATCTTATCCTCCCGGACATCCATATTATCCCCACCACCCGGCCTCTAATTCGACACAACCCACATCACACTATCCTCAGCCTGACGCGAACGCTATCAAAACTGAACCTGTAGAATGCAACAAATCGTCTCCTGCTTCTTCTAGTTCTATTCCCTCTGTTGCAGCGAAGTCACTGCATTCTGAAACAGGAAATTATCCACATACCTCTCTACCTCCTCATATATCCTCGCAGCATCACCAGCACCCGTCTTCTCCCTCGCATCCTACCCACTCGGCTCACTCACTGCACAAATCTTCTCATTCTGTCACGAAGGTCAAAACTGAACCTGGGCAATCTTGTGCTCCTCACTTACCACCTCCTCGAGGAACTCCACCGACTACTCCTCGTGGACGCTCTGGTACTCCTACATCTCATCCCGCCTCCACTGCCTCGTCTTCATCCCACCCTCATTACGCTCCACATTTCAGTGGAAGTATCCACCACTCACAGATCCATCCAATTCCGTCGAGACACTCGCCCAGGCATCACGAGCATCAGCAAGCTGCTGTTCCTTCGTCGCATTATGGGTGAGGTTTCTGCGCTGCTCTCATATTGTTACATTTCTTGCTAAATGATAATTGTGAAAAATTATGGTGATTTCTTCTGGTTTTGTTTTCTTTTCTTCTGTACTTGAAAAATTTATAACTCATGTTCACTTTGCAGATTTCTCCCAACGTCAGGTCACTCTCCGAGTACGTCTCTCAGTAAACCTTGGGCGAGGTAAGTTAATTTTTTTGTGTGCTTTTTCTTACGTTGTTAAACCTGATAGGTGAACTAAAAGCGTAAAAATTTGAATAAAGTTCTTTACTTACTATTTCTGTAATTTGGCAATAGATTAGCAAATTGTACCTGTTGCAATAATGGTTAGAAAGAACTTGAAATAAAACACAAGAGCTGCTGTATAAAGTTGCATTTGACAGACATGTTATTTGCAATAAAATTCCGTATTTATTAACAAGTAAGGCGCTTAATATCCAATTTTGCTCGAGCTGCGAGCTCTGTATCTTTCTACTTTTATATTCTAGTACATTTACTTTTCACGAGAAACTGTTTGGAAAGATATCAATGATAATCACCGTTTGAGTCTTCATCCATCCAATTATTGTGACCATCATATTACACGCATTGCTCCGTACAGCTCAGCTGTGAAACGCTCCAATTTGTTTGTTATATCTAACTTCTATTAATAGCTTGTAAGTGCTGTGAGCTCCATTTAAATAGCGTTGAGTGTGCGAAAGAGAAATGAAAGTGACGACCACCAAATAATCTAGTGACACAGTCTTTCTAATACGTGTTGTAATGGTTATTTTGTGCCTCCAGCCCCGTCTCCAGCTTAGCGAGTAGCAGTGCGGCCCGCCTCTCAAGTTTGAGCCGAGGCCCTGCACCTCCTCTGGGCCTGCCTCCTCCTTCTTTCCCTCTTGCCCCTCCGCCTGTCTCGGCGCCGCTTCCTCCCTCGGGCATGTTCGCTCCCCCTTCCTTATCTTCCAACTCGCTGCTGCCTTCTCATCTCGCTGCTGCGTCAGATCCCCTTGGTGAGCTTATTTACCTATTTTTTATCTCATTAAATAGATATTTACTCTATCACTGAAATTTTTTCCATATGCTTACAATGCAATAGTAATGAGTTCAGAGATTACTGAATTGTGTCACCACATGCTGGGTAGTATCATTTTTTGTGTTACTTGGTATGCAGTTCAATCGGACCTGCTGAGGCGTGAGCTGGACTCCCGCTTCTTGGCGACGCAGGACCGCTCTCTCAGTGGGCTGGGTGCGGGGGCACTGAGCAGCGTCAGCGCGCTGCCCGCCCTACTACGCACGGACGTGCATCATCATCAACACCAGCACACGCATGTACACCAGCACCTTCTACCACACATGGGCCCTCATCCCCCACCACCTGGTGCACTAGTTCCCCCTGCTCCACCCATTCCGCCCTTGCCCACGCCAGCTGCAGCAGCGGCGGCTGCCGCCGCAGCAGCTGCTGCTGCCGCTGCTACTCCTTCTGGCCTCTTCACATCGCCTGCAGCTCCTCCTACGCCCTCGCTGGTAGGGAAATTTTCGCCTTCGCTGGCTTCCCTGTTGAAGAGCTTGATGATTGAATCCATTATTCGAAGGCTTGCTTCTTATAGAATCGAATATTTTACACTTCGACTACTTTCAGTTGTAATTCACATGATCTCGTAAACTTATTAAACATCCCTGAGACTTACTTGGGCTGTAAGAATAGTTGAGATGTACTCAAGTTCCTGTTCAATATTTTACGCTGTTGTTACTCTATTTGTTCATTTCAGTTCAAGGAAGTGAGCAAAGTTGGCCTTAGCCTTGATAATGGGCTTTACCGAACCACATCAAGTCTGGGCACCTCTTATCCTCCTGGTCTCTCCTCTCACATCGTGGCCAGCGCCTCAACTCCCTTCACTCCACCCTCACACCCCGCACCGTTACCGCCTAAGGTGAGTTTTATATTTTAGTTCTTTAACGGAGGAGGTAAGCTTATGTCGTGACATTCATTCTAACTGTCAATCATTTCACCTTCATTTTGTGGACTTACAACTGCACTTCGTAAATTATTAAATAAAGATCAAGTACAATTACCCGGGTACTCTGATCAGTGTCGTACAGTCACCTTATAAGGGTACTACTGCATGTGAAAATGCAGTTTGAAACTGATTGGCTGTACGAAAAACTTTTTGGGAGCTTTGAAATATTTTAACTCCTTCATTGAAAATCGTAATAATATATATGTATTATTTGAAGCAAAATTTATGCTGCTCATCATGGAAGCTGAAATACGTGAAGCATTCAGCTTTTGCGGTTGCGCATTTTATTGGATCTATGTATTTATCACATCACACCCATCAAATCACTACTTAATTTAACTTAACTTAATTTAAACTTAATGTAGATTAATACGCACAGTTCTTTGAGTATGCGCAAGAAAGGCCTATAAAAATGCTGATACATCTAACTTGTTTGTAAAAGCATAAACCATTTTTGCTACATAGCGCTTGGAGTTGGTAACGAGAAAGAAGAAGAAAGACTTCAATATTTACTTCGAAAGTTTATCATGGTGTATGTATAATATGAATTTTATCGTTTTCTTTTATTTATTACTAACGCATCTGTCGCTGATTTGTTTGTATTATGAGGTGAATGAAGGTGTGTGTACCTATGTCTGTTGGGCCTCTTTATTAATTGTTCGTAGGTATCCCACGACATGATCAAAAAGTATTTTTTGAAATATCTTTTATCGAGTAAGTATATTTAATTCATATCTTGGGCAGATTTAATTTGCCTATCTGTTCCATTATAAAAATAATGTAATATTACTTATATCAGATTTCTACTGTGTAAACTAGAGCCACAAATAGAAGTGATCTCGACGGTAATACAACGGTCTCAGTAGTGTTAAAAGGTATTCCTCGTTTATTTTAAGCCTCTCATCATTTAGGAAAGAGTATCACACTCAATCCAACTGTCACATAAAAGATATACAAATATTGTGTGGCGTTCATAAGCGGAGACCAGCTAAGCCCCTGAGGCTTCAACTGCCCACCCATTTGCGGCCAAGCGCCCTTCGCCCACGCTCAAAACATGCTTTATTTGGATGTCAGTAGGGATTGAACGGTGCGTGAATTTAATCATGTCGTAATTTCCGATTCTATCGTATTTTTGTCGTTTGTTTTCTGTCATCCAAAAAAAGTTTGTGATGATTGTGATGACTGTTTCTTCTACTACGGCATGGGACTTGAGTATCAACCCAAGACGTCTCATTCATGTTGCTTGATTCTAGTCTACTACTTTATTTGTCTCCTTTCCACCTTCTTGCATTTAACAACATTCACTAATTTTTAAATAGACGGATCTTAGACAGAAGCATTTAATACAACCCTTCAAAACAAGTTTCTGTTTCTTCCCGTACAATTTTCTGATGGAGGTGCTCCAACGCTCACAAGCATGCATGAGCGACTTGGAGTGTCTCAAATTATTTTGAATCCCTGTAAAATAGACTTTGAACATCCGCTCTTCTTGAAAGTTATCCTTAGGTATTAACAGTGAAGCCAGTAGAATTAGTAAAAATCAGTAGTGAATAACTATAGTACTTGTGGGCCGTTTTTTCATATTCTTCATTTTATTTTTGTGGGCTTACGATAGTTGATGTTTTTGTGGCTTCCTGGTCGATAGTATTAACTGTGTTTCAACTTTATCGTTCCGAAGTTATTTTTGTCTCAATGTCATTTTCAACCATGTGCGTTCTTGTCCACTAAAATGGTATGGATCAGTTATTGCTCTTATGTTAAGAATGAGAGCTTCATAATTTATTAGACGCTACAAACCATCCTGACTTTAACGCGATATTGAAAGTAATTAAAACACACCGATTTTCATGGTGGGCCCTTGTTTGTATCACTGTTGAGTGAGGTCTTCTGTTCACAGATTGGAGAGACGCCTCAGCGTAAGCCCGTGGTACGTGCCTAAGCTATTTCTCTCCGTCTGGCGCTCTAGTGATTAACTGTTTTATAAGTTAACCATTTCTTAGCGGCTCTGTCTGTTCCAACCAGAAAACGCAGTTGTTTACAAACTTCTGCACTCCGTACTTCGCATTCCTTTATCTTACATTTTCGGCTGCTTCTAGTTTCTGACTACAGTTAATTACTCTTTTCGCATTAGTGCTTCAGTTGTGGTGTTGAATTTTACTGTCTTTAATTACACCACCTGATCATGAATGTTCTGTGAAACGAGTTAGACAAATTGTCTTTGTGTGTCATGATACATGGCATTCTTTCAATATACTTCATTTGTTGGGATGACCTAGATGCTCTAAATTTCAGTAGTCTTGCACAAGGTAACCATTTCGAAATACGATTGCGTAGAATTACAATCAGCTGTTTGTAATTAAGTATTTGTGAGATTTGATAAAGAGTTGTGTATTGAATGCATTGTCAGTCAATTTTATTCTCATATTGACCATAAAAGATGAGCTTAGTTTTTCAAAGTTTTTGAAACCCTTCAGTTTTTCTTTTAATGTGCTCTCATTCTTAATAACGTTTGATTGTAGTTTCTCGTTTAAATCGTGCACGACTATACTCCATTTTTAATAAATATTAAACTGGATTTCATAATTTATGTATATTTTACAAACCAATGAAAATCTCGTTTCACCCCTTATATCATCATCACATGTTTTTATTTTCTTATTCAATTTATTGGTCATTCTCTACAATATCAGCTTACACGAAAAATTTAATATCATTTTATGTATTGTTTAATGGTCGTTTGGATCTCAAACTTTGTTGCAGTTTCCGTACACTATAGGCTCTGTATAGCTCGTAGCTCTCGGAACGGACTGAAATGTCATGCATGCACCTGCTATATTGGTGGGCAATTTTTGGACGCTCTTATTATTTTTCAGAAAAACGGGCGTTGGAACGCGATGCACGTCCGGGTCGCTTGGGAAATATACTACCACCAGCAGAAGCAGGCGGCCGAGAAGGCTAGTAGCGCTAACAAACTCCCTCATAATCCTAACGATATGATGCAACCTCATCGCGGTCTTCCTCATACTTCTACAACATCAATGTTCTCAGCGTTGAGACCACCAAATATGGCGCACCCTCCACCGCCTTCCCTGATGGGTGGACCATCAGCTCGTTTTGAACCCACATCGCTATTGGGCAACTCGTCTCATCTGACCCCATCGATACCAGGGCTGGGTGGCTTGAGGTACCCCAGTCCCGGTCAGCCTCATGCACAAAATACATCGCATCTTTCGGCGTCTTTTCACCATCCTGGTGTGACCCCCACTGCCATTCCTGGGCCTCCGCCGGGATCTATGTTTTCTAGAGAGGGATTATCGTATCCTACCCCATCTTCTGCTGCCGAGTGGAGGTAAATTTAGTTTTAAATTCATTGTCTTAGCCGTTTGAACTAGACGGAATTAGTTTCCTTACGTACAAGACATGTTATTACTCGGGACTAGGTATGACTTAAGCTTCTTCAAATGGGAATCAAGAAAAAGGGGTTAATCTTAGCCAGTGTCATTCGATTTGGCAAGCTCTAAAGATTTCATGATGGTATTTTGGGTTTATCGTATGCAATATAGACGCCTTTCTAATTTCCTTAGGGAATTCATAGTGGTTTATACGGTAATATTCTGCCGAAGTGCAACACTTTTGTTTTTCTGTGCTCTCTTCATGTTTTCGGTCCGAGGTCTTATTTTGAGGCAAGACCTCACTTATTTTGACTGGTTACTAAGGTGTCTTCTAGAACAAAAACTGAACGATCTTCGAGCTCTGTTCTACATACATTAACTACATTACTATTTCACTAGATGTTATTTTTGTTCTAAAACTTGACTATATATATCTTCAGATGTGTGAGCTATTCTAATATTTGTTGATCGAGCATTTTTTCTAATATTACAATTTTTATGTTCTTACCAACAATAATATTCAAAACTTTCAAAAAGTGAACTAAATAAGGACGTTTCCTCTGATACGCCTATTTCCGGTTTTTGGTTCATCCATATTTAATGCACGTTTGTTGTAATTGACCTGTTATTTGAACTTTAGTTGTGGTTGAACGAATGTTTTTGACGTTTAGGTCACAAATTTTGACCGAGTTTTATTTCAACGAAACAAACGTCACGAATCAACTTAATGTTGATTTTGGAGCCATTTAAAATTAACTGTTCGATTTTATTGAAAATATTACGGGTGCAGTGTTTCGACTAGACATAAATGACTGCAACTTAAGCTAATTTGCATTTGAACAGTAATTTTTTATTTCAATACTTTTAGTAGGTAGCTGTTTTCAATACGACCTGGTCAATTCTTTTTTCTTTTAGTAAACCCTCGCGCCAAAGGAGGGTGCTTTTAGTTTCGGTTCAGACCGACGCTCTAAGGAACTCAAAAACAATTCTTGTACTCAAAGACGGGTGTAATTGACTAAGTGATGTCTTAACAGCAATTGCCGATAACGAATATCGGATCGCTAGCTTCACTCAGACCCAAATGGGTGTTGAACTTGAAATTATCGAATTATGTTGCAGTTTTAATTGAATAGGCTTTTTTCATTGCCCTGTTTTGTTATTTAGGTGATGAGCGACGCCTCGTTTCAAGAAAAAAGCGTTTGAGCACGATATATAATATATTCCGTCACTATTGTTGGTCGCTCCCAAATTTTTATTGATGTTAAAGCTGTTCTCGATCTGTTACGTGTCTTCTCGTAAATATAATTATTGTGGTGACAAACGGTGGAAATTTAATATTACTGTTGCTCACATTACAGATTAAGATCTCCTGCATCGTACGGCGGAAGCACGCCATGGAGTATGTACGAGAGGCGCGAAGCGGAGGAGCGCGAAGAAAGAGATAGGAGAGACCGAGAGAAGAAGCATCGTGAAGAACACGATAGAAAGGAACGAGAAAGAGCTGAAGAAAGGGAAAGAAAGGCCAGAGAAAAAGAAAGAGAAGAACGAGAAAGACGCGGAAGAGAAATTGAGCGCGAAAGAAGAGAAAAAGAATTAGAACGTGAACGAGAACGCGAAAGGAGAGCTGAACACGAGCGAGAAAAGGCTGCTCGTGCTTCAGAAGCAGCAGCAGCGTCGGTTAGTGCAGCTCCACAGCCTCGAAGAGAAACTTCTCGGTCCCCGTTACGGTCGATAGAAAAGTCTGAGCAGCATTGTAAAGCAGCTGTAGTGACCTCATCTGTGGTCACTTCTACAATCACCTCGTCGGGCTCGCTGCCTGCTCCTTCATCTCAATCTGTGCCTGTGAGCGCTCCTTCTGGGAGTATATCTTCTGAGCCTTCCACTCCTGTTTCGTGTCCACCCATCCCAGCGACGGGTGCTCCGCAACCTGGTCCTGGTCCTCCTGTCGCGCCGTCCGCCAGTGTACCTCCTTCCAACGCCACTGCCTCAACGTCATCTTCTCCATCTGTCACTCTTAATACGCCGCATGTTATTGTCACCACTTCCTCTATCAACGTCAGTAGCAGTAGTTGTATAAGTATTAATAGTAACAGTTGCAATAGTAGTCATAATGTCGTCACTACATCTCCGTGTTCTACTGCGGTCACGACAACGTTTTCTTCAGCAATTAGACCATCATCGACGGTGTCACAGTCTTCATCTCAGCCTTCAAAATTAGATCATCGACCAGATTCGAGGCCCGCATCTCGCCCTAGCTCAGGCCCAAGCAGTCGACCTAATTCGAGACCAAGCTCTCGACCTGCTGATAACCGCTCCAAGAGTGACTCTAAGGACGATATTATGATCGTTGGTAGCAAAGAAGCCCCTCCAAGGCTGCCTCCACAGCCTGGTCTTCCACCTCACTCATTGGCATCCATGCCTATGCACCATCCTGGTGGCCCTCTATTACCTCCTCATACAATGTCCTCGGTCAGCCCTTTGGACAGAGCTCGGCTCATGGGTAATGGCTACCCTCCTGGTCCGTCTATGTGGAACGATCCATTCAGAAGCGTAGATCCGTACAGAGCTGCAGCCGTTGCTGCTGCCGCCAACTCTGACGCTCTTGCAGCTGCCAGGTATGAATTGCTTAGCAGGGAACACATGAGAGATCCTCTTAGGGATAGCCTCGACAGGGCGCGGGAAGAACACTTACTTCGCTCCAATCCTTTAGGCTCGTTAATACTCTCAGAACGTTATCGGGAGCATCAAGCTCGAGAAATGTTCGAACGAGAAAGACAATATGCTGCCGCGGCTGCTGGGTTTTACCCTCCGTCAACTTCTTCCTTGCTTCCTCATCCTTCACAACACTTGCTGGGATCGCAGCTTAAGTCATCACCCTTAGGGCACCCTAGCCTACACGGACATCCTGGTCTAAGCGGCCTTCATCCTTCTGTTTCCCTACATCATGGGCATCATCCTATGGCGCCAGGGATGCCTCCTCCTCTCATATCAACACGACCGCCTGATAAAAAAGACGAGCCGCGATGAAGCTTCGTAACGGGGCTTCCTTAAATTTATAGTCTTTCATCGCCGCTAGGTGGGGCACTCTCCTTCGCCCCACATAAGCTACTGTCTGTAGTAAAGTTTAACTTATTACTTGCAACTGTATCATTTGTATATGACGTACATACTTTATAATTTATTATTAATCGTAGGTCCGCGATTGATCTGACTGATGTGCTTGTTACGAATTTATTAATACAAACGTTTGTTACAGATTGTGTTTGGCTTCCATATGTACAGCGAGAGGCAACGTAACTTCCTTTGTTTAAAGTGCTTTGCTTTGAAAGGAGGAAGTTATGTTGCCGCACCCTGTATCATACTTACGTGAAGATACTTATTTAGAAATAAAAGGAAGAACCAATGTAAACAGGAACACTTTTAATAACAAACGTTTCGACAAATGAAGATAGCATCTTCGGTGCTGTAATAAAACCAAAGTCATACTTCAAAACGCCATAATAAAATAGAAAAACATACATTC
>VCRD01001682.1:34635-54112 GCA_006783055.1 Trinorchestia longiramus | reverse complement strand
TTAAACCTAACTTGTGCCTGTGGGTTAAACCTAACTTCTGCCTGTGGGTTAAACCTAACCTGTGCCTGTAGGTTAAACCTAACCTGTGCCTGTAGGTTAAACCTAACTTGTGCCTGTGGGTTAAACCTAACTTGTGTGTGGGTTAAACCTAACATCGCCAGCTTGGTCGACTGGTGAGCGAATATGCTTGCGAGCGGAAAGACCCGGGTTCGAATCCCGCTGCCGACATGGTTGACGCAGCTGGAAATACGGCATGGGACTTGGGGAAAACAACCGAATAATTATCGAAGTAATTATCCGACTCAAGAATGGGCCAGAAGGTTCGTTCCTATAGCCTCATTCTATTCTATATTATGAAAAAAAATATTTTCCAATGAAGTTAATCCACAAGAAATCTTGCAACATTGGTTTTAGAAATGCCTCATTAAAAAATCTTCAGATAGTAGGCCTATCATGATATAATCGTGTGATATGATTATTCCTCAGGTGATATAACAGCGATGCCTACCATTGGTAGGATAATTAAAGCAAATCTTAAAAATCAAAGCGCGCAACAGCACCCCAAAACAAATTTACCTCGAAATTAAATGAAAATTGAATATCAAACGGAGCATAATAAACTGCAGATCATGATAGCTGAAGAGCAAAAAATCGTTCAAATGTGTCGATAGGTAGATTTATAAGGTCTTTAGTAAAGACGATGCTTACAGACTAGCGAAAATTTGGATAAGGTGGGAACATATTAGCTAAACTTCAAAACGTGTGTTCCTCCACTGGAAAATCCTGAAATTAGGCGATTACGCTGATAGAACTTTCCATGCTTGCTTTACAATTTGGGTTACCACAGGACGCGAAATTCCCGCAGGAGCATCGTGCTACTCGGTACAAAAACCCATATGTAAACGCGTCACGCTAATGCAGACCATTCTGACTCGTGCTGCCGTGAGGTTGAGGGTGGTCACTCTACGGTCTGAGTTCTGTTCGTGACGCCCTGCTACTGCTATTCTCATCAACACGAGCTTTCTGGAAGTCAGCTCAGTACAGACATCGTCATGTTGAGGTGTGTCATCACTTAAGTTCGTGTGTGATTACATTCTCTTAAATGCGATATTTTTATAATATGCCTCATACGTATTGCAAGAGCTGTGATGATTGAAATAATTTTGTCCCTCAGGTTGAGCTTAGCGCTGCTCGCAGTGATCCTGTATGAAGCTGGTGACGTCAAGGGAGCTGATAACTCACAGCCAACAAACGTAAGACCAGTCAATTTGAGGTTTATCCATATCGTGTCCAACGAGTAGCATCGCAGATAACAGTTGCGGTTACACGAAATATTTACACAACTCGGCAATTGTGAAACATATTGGAACTGATAAATTTGTTTCAAGGTACTATAAATTATGGGAAAGCATGCCGTTGAAAACTAAAATATTTTGTTATTTTACAGTGAATTAAAAAAAATGAGGAATCAAACCAGAACCAGACAAAGACACTTCAAAATTTTTAGGGCGTTATTCTCAAATCGATTGAATAACAAATACATAAATGGTTGGTGGACATCAGAAACTCGCGATTTTTTTCGATAATACCTAATACATGTCTATTAACTAATGAGTTAGGTTAGGTACGTTATTATTAAACTATTATTATTATTTTAAGTAATTGAAAATTTGTGGGTCATTATACAGTGTGAAATTAAGCAAATAGGCGGCAATTTACTTCAACAGCAGCATTATGGGATGCTATAAAAGTTGTTCCGAGATCTGTTTCAGCTACTACGAATAAATAATTTATACTGCTTCAATTCGTGCCATATTATAGTTTGGAAAGCCTGGAATATTTCATCATCGTAAAATTTCTAAACCTTAGAAACGTTATCAAGCAAAATTAATTCCGCACCACCTGGATAAAGTACACCTTGTTCAGAATACTTATTATTGTGAACTACTAGTGCTAATTGCACAGTATATTACGATTATTGTTGTAAATAACAATGGATTTATTATACAGAAATGAAAATCTTATTTATTTATAATTTGTCTGAACTGGGCAGAGAATTTTCGGCTGGCCGCTACCGAGCATCACAGCGTCAGTGGTGCTAGGACAGACAAAAACAGTGACACAAACGGTCCAAGTACCCCTGTATATCGTAAGAACCAGCACAGTGTATCAGGGTGGTGCCACAGCTACCGTGTACAAGCAGGGTAGCACTGTGTACATCCCTGCACCTGCTAGCACGGTGTACCAGGTGAGCATACTGGAGATGCTTCAGTAAGTTGAAAGCTTTTCATCCCGCCTGTTTAGCTCGCACTCGAGTTCCGACACGAGTTACATAAAATAGAATAGGGCAATAGAAACGAGCCGTTTAGCCTATCCTTGGGTTGCTACCCTAGTCCCATGCCGTCTAAAGCAAATGCATCAATCACACACACACCTACTCACGTAAGCCAATGCGGTCACGTACACGTACGTACATTACATTCTCAGGCACAGACATTTCAGTCATCCTTCACATCATTACGTAACAACACCGCGTTGACATTCATTGCCATGTTGTGATTCGATTCTTGCACTTTCACATTACATGACTCATTTGCAGCGCTTGGACTACACGGCAGAGTAAAAGATTTTATTGACTTCGGTTAACTTGAACACGCAATAACATAATAATGACAAATAATTGTTTCCTGGAACTAAGTTATCATTGTCATTGAAGTTAGTTATTTCAGTTTTATTTCGGTTTGATTATTTGAACTTGACTGAAAGAATCAAAGCATAACAAAAAGAATAAAAATTATTTAATAGGTAGTATTATTAACAAATCACGCCACCAAGCGCTAACACACAAAATACTATGAATATCCTCAAAAATATGAATAAATTGCTGATAGCAACGTATAAAATGTAATTCATGTGCAATGGGATTAGGACTGCCAGCTGTTGCATAAAAAGGTAAGGCATACTCATCAGCTTATAAAATTTCTTAACTTGCAGCAACTGGTGTCGACGGTGACGTACGGCGGACAAGGCCAAGTGGTGTTGGTAACCAAAACAGAGAGAATACCGTGTGGGGGCGGCGGCCGCATCCCCCCTGGTAATGTCTGGACTGGAACCAGAACCAGAACCAGGACCAGGACTCTCACTCTTACCCGCACTCTAACAAACGTGTATCCTGGTAGTCCCAATTCACCCAATTGTGAGTACACTCAACCGAAACTTCATTTCCCATAAAATAAACGAGGTTTAGAAGAAGAAAATCATACTCTCTAGTACAGTCCTTTGCTTTCAGATTCATGCATACTCTGCTTTGCATAGCGAATAAAGGAGGGTAATAAAGCATTTTCGATACTTGCATTAAAAGTTACTGCTACGTATGTACTGCGTCAAACTTGAAGAGGCCAAACATTGATAGTTCAACTGGCGTTAAGATTAGCTATCGGGTTTTTAATAAATGAATATAAATTCGTGTAATGAATATTAGAAACATAGAGGGTACGTGATTTTACTGAAATAATACGAAATAATAATAACTGAGCGTTTATACTTATAGCTAAGGACACCTTGGAGAAACGTAATTCTTGAATATTATTGAGGAGCAAAGATACGATTGGCAAACTACAGCCAGCAACCTACTCTCCTGCCTACACAAGGAGCTGAGAAATCGTTCTTATCCTCCGATTGAAGACCACAGCACGCTTTTCGGTTCTGAAGAATGATTTTCACATCATACGTAATCATACGTAATTTACCAAGTATCATACGTAATACGTATCATATGTAATTTACCAAGTATCATACGTAATACGTATCATACGTAATTTTCTTCAGCTACAATCCTTAAAAGCTGGTTAACTAAAATATAGATTACACTAAATGAATTACAGCGAGAAATAAGTTTATGGAGCAGAGCAAGAAAGGGAAAATGTCTTGCAGACCACAAGCAAAGTTACATCGCTTTTTACTTAGTTTAGGGGTTTCTAAATAGAATTCTTAGATTTGTGGTATTTAATTCACAAGCTATACTGATCGGAAACCAAAATGCCAATATTTTAAACAGTTACAGTTGTGGTGTTGCAGTTGGGAATTGGGATTCAGCCATAGTAGTGTAGGTCACGCATGGTAATATCAGTAGAATCGCCATCAAAGTTGTTTTGTACACAAACGCAGTGTTTGAGTTCTTAATTGAATGAGATGTGTTTTAAATACACTACCGAATTTGTAATTTTACACCGTCTTTCTTTTATTCTTTCCAGATGGTCAGACAATTTCACCGAACTATCTTCGGACCAAAATTCCAGGGTAGTTGAAATGAACGAGCCAAATTGTTGAAAATTCTGTACAATTCCTTTTAAACCTAGTGAAAAACGTACGTCCCCGGGTGGTTGAGCGCTGACAGCAACTGCAGTCATACATTCATACAACTACATACGTTGATACAACTGCATTCATACAACTACATTCATACAACTGCATTCATACATTGATACAACTGCATTCATACATTCAAACAACTGCATACATAAATTCATACAACTGCATTCATACATTCATACAACTACATTCATACTTTCATTCAACTGCATTCATACATTCAGCCTCGTGTTTTGATGTCCCGAAGAATAACGATCACACATGTTTATTTTAAACAGCGCATTTGTTTTGAAAATATAAAATTAAATGCTATAAAAGAAACGTTGTACGGTAAAATTTGTTTCATTTCGAATCCTTGTTAGCCATTTCTCCTTTCACGTGCAGTGCAGTTCGAGTTCGATTAGCAGTGTCTAGTGTTTACCAATTTGTTATTAAGAAAATTTCAACGCGTACAAATATTTATTTTTGGCTTTCCTAAACCTATGAATAAGCAATCATGCGCGCCTGTTGTATTGAAGAAATTGAAACCTATAATGCTACATACTAATTCAATTATGATAATTAGAGTGGCAAAAATGGCCCCCTCTGACTATCTAAATAGATATCAATGTTATATACAGAACGGAGGCAGAGCCTTTTTTGTTCATTGCAGCACCTGCTTTCGATCAAAACGACCCTATCTTGTACATGATTCTGCTCAATTCAATTAATTAGAAGTTAATGAAGCCAATAAAAAAGGAACTTCGTTCCTTCCAGGTATATGTAAAATATAGAAGTTTTCATATTCCTAATGCTAGGATTTTAAGACTAGTTATCATACTTTCAGACTGTTTACAAATTATCCAATGGACTGATAGTCATACAAAAGCAAAGAACAGGTCTTAACATCTTGGTTATAGAGAAATATGATTGAAGAAATTGAATTGCATTGAAACATACCCTACATCACATGACCACAACAAATACCAAGCAGGTAGCACCATCTTCCAGAATGCTTACACACGAGGCTTATGACATATCTTTGCGAAATATATAAATATAATATAAATATTATATATAGAAATATATAATTTAACGTAAACTACGTCTGTATAACAAGCTTTCTCTCACCATAAATGTAAATAGGCAACGTAGATTAATGAGCTCTTGCTGTACGTTTGTAGAATTATTAAGAGATATGAATTAATTCTAAAAGTTTGATAAACAACACAACTTAGCACTATGTAACCTGCAAAGATTGATGTTAGAAACCAATTAATCAGAATAAAAGTTTTTAATTAAGCAATTTTAATTTCACTTTGACCTTGTTGCATAGTGACGTGAAAGTCGCTTTTGTTTAATATCCTTAAAAGTATTGAGCTTCATGACTTTGTGTTGATTTCTGATTATTGCACAGTACAATTCTGTTTCATAGAAGACACATTACAATAAAAAGATATAGCAAAAATTAAAACGCTTGCTAGCGTGCAGACGTTACGAAATTAAAACAACGCAAAAACGCAAGCTCTGTCACACTGGAGAGTGGCTCCGAGGCCGACAATTTAGTGGTTCACAGGAAGCCCACAAAAGTAGTCTAACCGCACTAATAATTTCCATCTAAAACCCACGCCTCTTAAATAGCGACTGGTTATGTCATGATGAGAACGGAAAAAACTGGCACAAATTCATAAACATTTGCATGAGAATTCAATTCTAATACCATATAGCACACACATTAAGTGTAGATAATGGAGGATAATTACAATAATATGAAATTTACACCAACAAAGTAATTTCTTATTGCATATAATCGCGGCTTGAATTTCATACTGTTTTACATTCTGAGACATCAACCCGACAACCCGAAATATTTATTAAGGGCATACCCTTCGCATTTTCATCGAGAAATCGAGCAAATTTTACAACAATCATTTCATTCACAATAGGGAATCTAGGTTTGAATTAAGTACGAAAATCAATTAAGCGCAAATAAATACTGTACAACTAATGAACTGGCAAAAAAATTGAATGCGCCATACAAGATACACTGTAGGTCAACATCATTGGACATAAATACAAGACTGGGTAAAATTTATACCAGTCAAGTAGATCCTCTTCTTTAATCCCAACCTAGTTGTATACTAAATTTTACAATATTCTGAGACACGAAAAACACAAATAAAATTCGTAAGGCTATAGCCTGTGTATCTTTATTAATAAATAAAGTTTTACCTTATATCAATCAGTTTCATCATAGCAGGGACACACCTGAAATTGAGTAAGACTTTAATAACCCACCTGAGTTATGCCACATTCATTTGCATGTACCTAAAACCGACTACACTTTTCAAGTTAAGATGTAACTTCTTTTTCTATCATAAATATACCTCGGAAATAAACTTTTCTTGTCTTAAAAGTTATTTCCACAAATCAAATTGATTTTTCATTCAATTTTGTAGACAAAAAGTTATTGAATTCTGACCGAATTGATGTAAATCCAAGGACTACTATAACCAGGACGTGCATCGCCATGTAGCTAACTACGGTAGCGGAGGCCAGTTCACAGAGTTCAGTTAACCTTCATCTGTCGTAGTGCGAACATTGTCGTAGTCTGTCGCACGGTTTAAATAGGACATAGTTGTTTGTTTTGAGGCACATGGCTGCATTTCTAAGTGGATACTGTTTGTTTACAACGTTTATTACTAATTATATGTATTAAAAATGCCGAACAAGTGTGGGGTTGTGTGAACAAGTGAAATCCCTCCCAGTATCTTCAATGTGCCTGCTTCATGTCTGCCATCTCCAAAACCTGCATCTCCCCCGGCAAAATGGAAGACCAACAACTGAGGTATTTTCTTCAGAAGGATAAGATTACTTCTTTTGATGCTTTCAAACCTCAACGTAACCTGCAGAAGCAATACAAGAACTTGATTATTTCAAGATCGAAAAAAAGGCTTGTGTGTTTTTTCATGACCGACAACTTCAGTGAGTGAAGCCTGTCAGTGATTTTCGAAAACAAGCCCACTTTGTGTTCCCCACTAACGCTCAGTGCGTTCAAAAACGGCATTAGTGTACCACTGTTTAAGATACTTCATCTCAATAATGGTTTGAGATCGTATACGCAGTCCGACGAAACTGTGCGCTTGGCAATGAACTATGTATGACATCCCGTTTGACAAAACGATCCAAAATGTTGTCACCCTTCAAGCTCACACGTCAGCCTATGTCAACACCGAGAAGGAGAAGAAGGGTGGTATTTGAGAAGACGTGGTATTTTTCACGTCTGTTGGAACTTTTATCACAGAAGCAGTTTTCCATGAATGATCATTGTTTTGCTCTTCAATCATACCCGAAGTGTATGTAATTATGAACAGCTCAGAGACTTTTTGGAGCTGCCATGCAAACGCAAGCTGCAGTACATCACTTCATCTACTGACAAGGACCAGGTGCTGAGGCAAATATTTGACAAAGTCCAAACACTGCAACAGAAGAATGTGTTTCTCTTGGTAGATGAAGTACAGATTCGCCCAACTGTTTCAATTTCTGGTGGGTTGCTGAGTGGCATGGCCGAGAACAACCAAGACTGCAAGGCCAGTTTCTATTCTAATCACTAGGTAATTGTAATGCCACAGCTAAGCATCCTCTTGACAACGAGCGTGTCTGGTTTCTCCTTTTTGACACAGTACAGCTGCTAAACAACCGCATCCGCAACAACTGGATTAGTGAGAACGGCCAGATCAGTCTTGACAATGAAACACGGTATCATTTGCAGATGTCAAGGAACTGTACGAGTCAAAGAAAGGCAGTATTCTGCCGACTACTACACTCACTCAATTTGCTGTCAACCCCTCAAATTTGCTGTCAACCCCTCAGAGAAAGACTAGCAGAAAAATGCAGTCCTTCAGACCTCTGTCAAGAAGGCCCGGTTGGCTGACTAATCGCTGCAGTTTGGTAGGTTTTTGCTTTTATGTCTGTTTGTTTATATGCGTGAATGTTTGTATGTTTGGTTGTTTGCATTGGAAACAGTTTAACTATAATCAACTTGTAAAGTCTAAAACTGCAGCAACTCGGCTTTCTATAAAGTGGCCACTAAGCTCATACAATAATACATGTTAAGTCCGGTTAAAATTGATATTTCAAAGCATTACAGTGCTTTAAACCATTTAAAATTCACTGTAAAACCATATTATCCCTTCTATTGCTTGAAAGAAGTAATTTTTGATCAATTTGTCCGATAGAAAATGTTATGTTACTAAGAATGCAATGGCCTCCGCTACCGTAGTCAACTACATGGCGATGCACGTCCTGGTTATAGTAGTCCTTGTGTAAATCTTATGCTCCTATTTTTACCGCATGTCTTACATCGAAGACAGTAAATGTCATCAAAATCAAAACCTAATCAATAAATTTTCCGCATTAGGTTTTGGGGATTACTTCACATACATATACTGTTATTACATATACTGTTATTCATCATGCGAGTATAATGATCGCTTTGCAGCGTAACTGCGTCTGTGCGTGCAGCGACAGTTCTGCTGCATGTCATGCGAAATTGTTTGTCATTTTGCTGAACACATGGTACGTGTCTCCCATGCCGGCAGACAAATAAAAAATACATACCGAGACCACTCCCTAGCACTCGATCTTAGTTTTATGATAAATTTTTTCATAACGTACGCATGCTCGAGAACTCTTCAAATCAACATTTTAAACCTCGTCACACGAAACACGTTAGTCCATACCTCTTGGTCTTTAAATAGAAGCTTGTACCCTTATCATTCCCTTCAACTTTCAGTATGTTCCTATTATTCTATTGTCCATTGTCATTTTAACGATTCAATGCCTCTCTACTTCAATAAAGGCGAGTGTTAATTTAATAAGTTTGATTTTAAAAAGAACCAAATTATACAAGCAGTTTTCGCCTATCCCAACTTTACAATGTTTCGAATGCTTCAGAATATAGGACAGCTTACTACGCTACACCCGATAAAAATATAAAAATCACAGAACATACCACAAAATACAAGCAATATGGGTTGAAATTTCTTAAAATTTCTACGATTGTTTGAGCACGCAAACTTTCATGTTGCAAAAAAAAACCGTTTGTATAGTTAACACACACTGGACGTTTGCTATATCATCCGATTTAAAAAATAACAGTAATATCAATACCCTACATTGGCTGGTCCTGGAAAATAGCTTCCCGCTCACTATGAGAAGATAATTATTAAAGTAATCTGGGAAATCAGTGCCAATTTCCTCCCGCGTTTCCGGAGCTTCCGCTGGAACTGAATAATTCAGAGCGCGTGAAACCCCAGCTAGCAGATTACTAGGCAATGTTCACCAGCGCAGCCTTTGCTTTATATTATGAGCAGTCACGCTACAGAGTCCGTCATTCGAATGCTGGCTTTGAGGTTGTGTTGTTCAGTTCCCTGCAATCACGAAGTACGCTAGCTAAAATACAATGAAATAATGTAACTAAACGGCTTACAGGAGCTACTAGAAACCACGTACGGAAGCTATTGCAAAAAGATGTAAAGAAGCTACTAGAAAACGACGTACGGAAGCTATTGGAAAACGACGTACGGGAGCTACTAGAAAACGACGTACGGAAGCTATTGGAGAAAACGACGTACGGAAGCCATTGGAAAACCACGTACGGGATCTACTAGAAAACGACGTACGGAAACAATTGGAAAACGACGTACGGAAGCTATTACTGTGCTGAAAAAAATTTGTCCAGTGCTAAAGAAGCGATATTTCAGATTGTTCGACATGTTGAGGTGCGTACTTGAACACATATTTGTAAGTACTTTTCCCATTCATGGGGATTTTATACCCAGTAGAATTGAACATGAGAAAATTGTCTTGGAGTAGGAATATATATATGTTTCTGTTTTTAATTTTAACACTCAAATTTTTCCTTTCTCTATATTTTTACACTGACTATGGAATCATCGTATTTCGGTCACTTTGTTAGAAAAATATTCTCTTTAACGTTGGTTCTTTTCATCTCCTGTCAAAAATTAAATCTTAAAAGTGCTTTGCCTCAGTAACAACTCATCGGAAGTGTAGAAATACTGGCAAAAGACGGAGATGTGTAATGAACTACACGTACTATAACTCTGTGACCAAAGAACATGCATCTTCACTAACAGAACGCGTATCCTGTTCATCTTGATCATCACGGGGACTACAGTTCTCGACACGGCAACTCAAGCAAAAGTCTCGCCAACAACAGTAAGATTATTTCTTTGAGCGAATGCTATCAACTGTATATGTAATGTAATGTAAGAATGTAAAATAAGTGGTAGTTAGCGACCGAAATTATGAATTTTACAATACTGGCAAGTAATGGTGATGTAGATATCCACAGAATTTTTCAGTATCGCATCCGCATTTTTAAATGAAGATGTACTATATAATTCACTATTATACTAAAACCGTCGTATTTTCTTTCATTTCGTAGACAATTGGAAACTAACTTCATGCTACGATCAATAAATACTTCTTCGTCATATTGAATGATTCAAAGGTTAAAATTGAAAACGGTCATGCACTTGTCCAAGCCACACACTGAGAGTGTGCATCTAATTCATGTGAAAAATATCATAGACCATATAGCTATACGTTAAAAAACGAAAAATCATTCTCATTAATTGGCATAAAAAATGATTGGAACTGCATCACAAAATACATTAGATACGTCATTTCCGTATATCAGTTTGAAACGCTACATTTTTCAGTTGACTAGACCCTACTTTCTACAAACAAAAGTTTGGATTACCTAGCAAAATACCAGAGACAGATGCGCAAAAACTGACCTACCCACGAATATTTGTCTATAGATATGGCGTTTCGTGAAGTTTCGTACAATTATAAATCATTACGGGTCATAGTTCAGCAGCATAGCATGTATTGAGTACGAATAAAATGATAAACGCAAATAAATAATGCAAATTAACGAATAATACCCAAAAAATGAGATGCAGCAACATTGCCCAAAAACGTAAAAAAATCGTAAGGGATACCCTTTGCATTTTTTTTATCAGAAATCTTAAATCAATAATTACAGGTCATAGTTCAGCAGCACAGCATGTATTGAGAAGGAATAAAACGATACGCGCAAACAAATTGTCCAAATTAACGAATAATTAACAAAAAATATAGGGTAACCTCACATTTTTTACAAAAATCACATGAAAAATCATTGACATTTACATGCACAAAAAACGATTGAAAGTTCATTAGGAAATACGTACATTACCTCACAGATTTCCGTATAACACAGTTTGGAACGCAACATTTTTCGGTTTACGTCAGACTACTTTTAATCAACAGAAGTTTTAGATTCGCTGGCAAAAAAACAGTTGTGCATAAAATGATGCTTTTTTGCGATCTACGCAAGAATATTTGCATATACACATAGTTTCATGCAATTATCAATCGCATTTGACAACATATAAGACGCACTGCAAGTAAGACGCAATTTAAAAAGAAAATTGAAAAAAATTGAAAAAGTACCTACATATAACGTCAAATACGGTATGAGGAGAACAGATCCAGGTTAGCTTCTGAGCGAACACAGAGACTTATGTAATTAAAACACTACTCTCCAATAATTACATAGCTACAAGCATTAAATGCATGTCAGTAGCAGCCTTTTCAGAATGGGTGGTGGTTGTGGAATAAGGTTTGTGAGTCCATTTGAGTTGGATCCTCGTCCGGCACATTTGGTAACACAGATGATGAAGTCACTCAATACTATTACTCTTAAATCTAAGCTATTTTTGTAATAATTTTTCATTGCTTAATTTAATTTATGAGCTTATTAAATTACTAAACTATTTCATTCATTAGTCGCATCTACTGAAACAATTATTCCTTCCGACATTGTAACAATTTTCATTCAGTATCTGTGGCTGAAACTCTTATTTCACAGCTCAGTATAAAAAAGGCAGGACATCCGCAGATGTTAAAAAATCCAGATTCGGACAATCCCTATTTTCAAATGAAATTCAGCACTGATAAAAATTGACAATTTCGTAGCTGTAACGTAACTCGAGTCAATATATTGAAAGTTCTGCATACTACGAGGCAGTTCGTGAACGAAATATGTGAAATTCTGACATTACAATATGTTTGGGTTCCGCAGGGAATTTTTGGATGGCCTTTAGAAAGAATTTCATCTTCCACCGGGTGTGACGGGACAGTAACAAACACAGTTCAAGTTCCTCTATTCATCGTGCGAACCAAAACGATGTGGTACGATTATCCAGAAGCTTTAACCAACCAACCAACCAGGACGGTTTACCTTCAGCCAGCGAGCACAGTGTCGCTCACAAGAACGCTATACAATGTGAAAACATCTTACGTAACCATGCCCCCAATGTACAGTACAACCACCTACACCGAAACAATATACCAGATCGTCCCTTGCACCAAGATCCAAAGGATTTCGACTACGCTGGTACCTCAGTTCACCTTCGCTACAGTGACAGCCACTCCACTACTGCCACAGGTGGGTGCTATTCACATGTAATCACTGGAGAGTCAACATGTTCGTTATTGAGCCGAACTTCATTTCTCACAGTTTAAATTTTATGATGTACATCGTAAATTGGGATTCATGGTGTCTCGTAGACTGGGGTTCAGAATTTATTTCGTAGATTGAATACAACCAATTACAATTAGCTCAGGTTTTTCCACGTTAAATCAATATTTAACTGTTCTATGTTGTCTAACGACAATGACATGTTTAGAAACCTGAAACAGAAAATATATTCCACTTGTATTCAGAGTCCAACACAGTGGAATATATAAAAACTTCACGCAACAATGACTGAATTTACTCTATTTTAAGTGATGGATGTCTGGTATAAGAATCCCGTTCACAGAGACTGGCATCAATGGTGACGTCACCTGAGGTGTCTTCGAGGGTGGTGCTTGTAACCAAGACTCAGATCATGGAATGTGGGGGTCAAGAAACCAGCTTGGTTACACAAACTGTGACCAGAACTAACATGAAATTCATCACTCGCACCTTCACTGACGTCTACGATGGTAGTTCCAGTACCACTGGTTCAGCTCCCCCAGGTAAAATGAGTGTATTACCTTTTAAATTGTAACGGTAAAGAAAGAATTTGTTTCGAAATTAAATTGTTCTGATTCACAACGCGCAAGTGGTGAAAAAGGATGAACCGATGAGACAAAATTGGAAGTACAATTAGTATATTAAATAGGACGGCGTCCGTTCTTCGCAGAAGCAGTGACGGTAACGCAATTGAGAGCACTCGTAGTTTTGAGACGAGAAACAAATTGAAGCAGAAAATGGGGAAAAAATGGCATATCAAGGGCAAATTCAAGGAGACGCGCCTGGTACGAAAATAAATACCGTGACGTAAGTCTCTTAAATGAAACATTTTCACACTAGAATAGTATAACAGGCTAGGACAAGTAATTGTATCGCCCTATGGAAACCTAAATAGGTAATTCCATTTACATATGTCCAGATTCGGAGATTATCATTGGTTTCTTAACGAAAATCCAGAAAGGTTCAACATTGAATACAGGGTGTCTCAAAAAAATGTACTCACCCTTTAACCGTTGCTAACATGCTGTCTTCTTTGTGTTGCAGGTGTGAGGTTCGAACCTTCGCGAACATGATTCTTTAATCACATTTAATCATGTTTGCAAAGGTTCGAACCTCACACCTGCAACACAAAGAAGACAGCATGTTAGCAACGGTTAAAGGGTGAGTACATTTTTTTGAGACACCCTGTATTTGTGAAACTAAAGCCTAAGACCAATTCATATCTTGATAATGTCTTCATAGTCGTTAAACAAGAAACGGCTAGTGAAACATGATACAGGGTGCGGCAGCATCACTTGCTTTTTTTTTAAATAACTTCCTTTGAAAAAAAGGAAGTCACGTTGCCGTACCCTGTACATGTTGATAAGTCAAGAGGGTCACAAGTCTCGGACGGAAGCTGATAATTTGATTTTCCACATTATTTCTGAGTAATACGTAAAGCAAGCTACTACGTTTTGCGAAAAATTTCTGCGATTTCAAGTTAAATTTCAGTAGACATTTATTCACTCATAGAATTCCAGAGGGATGACTCATTAATTCCCAAGTGACTTTCAATTAACATTCGCGTATATTTCAGTTTGTTCGCAGTATTTTACCATAATTAACCTAATTCTTCACAGTGTACGACACAAACGATTTCATTTGAATTAAAGTTATAGAATACCTCAACGGGAAAATAATAACGAAACAATTAACTTCGTTAAAACCACGAAGTGGTCAGTAAGCTTTCGTTTAGTTCATCTGCAACTGTTTGTGCGTTAAAAATTGTCATTTTAAATTTATTCTCAAATCAACACCCTAAGTATTTGAATTGCTTGACTTCTACCATTTTGTTCAGAATTTTACTACAATTTAATATTGAATACACATCATGAATCAACCTCATATATGAACTTATGATCAAGAGAATATCCCCGTTAGTTGTTCCTAAATGAAAGAAAATAATGACCCGGATTCGCAACAAGTCTTCAAATTGCCCGCGACGTCTGTGAAACACTAACCTCACCTGTTCTTCTCATGTGTTAATATCAAAAATTCCCCTGCGTAGAACAGGAAAAGTAAAGGCAAAAGAAGAAAATCTACTTCCAAACCCTCATTTCTATTCAAGAAACAATGAAAGGATTTTAAGATTGAAGCAAGTTCAGTTTTACCAGTAAACTAGCGTTTTTGTACAACTAATATTGTGGGTGGTAAACTAGGGTAGTTTTTATGTGGTGAACGAACTACCCACTGCGCGAACCCCTCACTACGCGAACCCCTCACTGCACGAACCCCTCACTACGCGAACCCCTCACTACGCGAACCCCTCACTGCACGAACCCCTCACTGCACGAACCCCTCACTGCACGAACCCCTCACTGCACGAACCCCGCACTTTCGACTAAGAAATGATCCTCTTTTTCAGATACTACATCTGTACTGCCTCAAGGATTACCAATGGCATATCTACGCTTCTAGATCCGAAAGAAGGATCTACGAGAGTGCCATATCACGACTGTCAGTCTGTTAACGTATTCTCCGACTGAGTCATCAAACCTCCACGAAATGGACTTTCTCTTTGGACCAGCTTCGCGAACTGTGAACATTTCAATTTATGAAAGAAATTTGCCTGTCATCACATGGTTTGTAATTGCGAAAAGCTCACTATCTACATAATAGTGCATACAAGTAGTGGCCTAAAAGTCGTTATAACCATGCTATATTTTTGTATAATTTTAAATATAAGATTTGCTCGCCAGTGAACAAGTTGTAATTCAATCCTTTTTTTTTATGTCATCCTAATCCACTTGTAATGCCCTGGAAACATCAGAACTGGGTCTCAACAATTGGAACTATTCAATTCCTTCCTCAAGAAGAGGAAAAACAATAGCAAATCAAACCACAGTCCAACGTGAAAACAAACCAGAACAGACTGTCCTTTGGTCTTCATACTGTCTGTGGTTTTACACTGTACTCTGTGATATATCAGAATAAAGTTTATTTATTTATTTTTTATTTATTTGTACTGGAACTGAGAGTCCCTAACTTTCCAGCAGCAAGGACCGTTCTCACGGTCCATTATTTCACATTTAGATGTTCACACGTTATGCTTCTATTTTTATTACACTAAATTGGAAGAAATAAATAGTATGCTTACTTTTTCAAGAAGAACCGTGGAAAGCACGACTAAAAATAACCGTGGAGAGCACGACTAAAAATAACCGTAGAGAGCACGACTAAAAATAACCGTAGAGAGTACAACTAAAAATAACCGTAGAGAGCACGAATAAAAATAACCGTAGAGAGCACGACTAAAAATAACCGTAGAGAGCACGACTAAAAATAACCGTAGAGAGCACGAATAAAAATAACCGTAGAGAGCACGAATAAAAATAACCGTAGAGAGCACGAATAAAAATAACCGTAGAGAGTACGACTGAAAATGACCATAGAAAAATATCAGCGCGCATCAAACTCTATTCTCATAAGCAGCAGGCCACGCAGCGCTACCGACGACACACATACACCAACACACACACAAATGTTTCATGCAAAACAAAAATGCATCCTATGAAACACTTCTAGATGTCTACAAGACATTTCTTATTTATCACATGGAGGAAAGGCATGAAAATTCAGAAAACATGAATAAAAAAATATGGAAATAGGTAGATCACTTACCGTATGAAGCTCACGGTCTTAACCCTTTCCCGTGAGGCCGATAAATAAATGAATAATTTTCAATATAACATGTGATAGGAGCTCCGCGAATAGATGTGCTCCTAGCAAAATACTCTAGCACTATAACAGAAACACTTATTCTAGAGAGCTCTAGTTGCTCTTCTTTATAAGCTTAAAGAGATGTACTTCATAACAGTATGTGTACTCAAAAAAGAATAAAAATCAATTTTCAGATGACAGGCCAATCCGTCATCCACACGTCTAAGGATGAAAATCGTATGAAAGGTTCATCCGTTATCGGTACGTGAAAGAGTTAAGACCATAGCGGGGTGTCATCGGGCAGCACATCATGAACAATGGTTATCATTTAACCCTTTCGCTACCGTTGGGTTAATATGTCCCAAACAAGCTTTAAAAATCATTCCCTTTAGTCCCATATTCTGAATACTTTGTTCGAAATTACGGCAAAATTACATGGAGATTAGTAAAGATAAGTGTTAATTCACACAATGTTTTGATCAGTATGAAAATAATTTGGTCGTAAAAGGATTAACACGTTGAATGCCCCACGACCTACCGGTGGGTCACTCAAGTTATATTCTGTAATTTTTTTTTAAAGCTTTCTAGTGACTGTATACAAAGTAAAGATTTGCACCGGTAAGGCAACCGCACTTAAGGTGTTACAGAACAAATGGTCTTACCTCTGAACTTCATTGGAAATATGAAGTTTGTGGTCCGTAATAGCGTACCCTGGATACAAGACAGATGCCGTGCAGATGCCAGCGCTGTCAGCAGGTAGCTGCAAACACGTGGTTGACGTTGACTTCCCCTTCAAGTCCACAACAGGGATCTGTTGTACAATTTTTGCATTGTAATTTCCATAGAACTTTGTGTTTCTTATGTAATTTAAACCAAACTTAAATAATTACAATTTACATAGAAATTGTGTTTCTTTACTGATTTAAACCTAACTCAAATAATTACAATTTACATAGAACTTATGTTTCTTTACTGATTTAAACCAAACATATAATTAGAATTTACATAGAACTTGTATTTCTTGACTGATTTAAACCAAAATTCAATAATTACAACTTACATAGAAATTTACACATTTCTTAAGTGATTTATACTACAATTGAATACATGAATACTTAAAAGAAAACTTTTGTATTGTTTACATCATGTTAGGTATATTCACAAGTCTCAAGCTTTCCAATCTACATCTTCAAAACTCAATAAAATAAACAAAATAAGGTTGCAACGGTTGCTTACTGGTTAAAACAACCATATTAGAGGTGATGTACTAACTTATGTAATCAGTGCAAGCATTTTCAAGTCTTGAAAGTTTACTTGCTTAGATTCATCACCACAAATTAAACTATCATTAGCATAAAGATTGTAGTATTCCTTTCTGCATAATTCCAGAACAAGACAGAGGATCACTGACCATAAGAAAGTTCAATGTATAGGGCCAACACTAGGCCACTCTTCCTAGCAATTCCACTCCTTGCTATAGTGGCATTTCTTCTTCTAACCCTTCAAGGGAACAGGGTCCAATAACACAGTATACAAGTGTAAAAATATGTTCATTTTTTATATCCTTGGTTCTTAATCGCATATGTAGCTTCTTCTTACTTGCTGTTGAAAAATAAACATTGCACTGCAATTCTTTTTTCATAAATTTGTCTAATGTTTGTAACCTCATGAGTTGTGCTTTAGCTGCTAGGATATTTCCCAAAAAGTTGTTTTAAATGTTCAGAACCTTGATCTATGATTCATGTTTCCAAACTTATCTGACACCAGAGTCTAAATTGAAGCAAACAACTTAAATCTTTCCTCAGAAAACGTGGAGTGATAAAATTACTACAAAAAGAAAGTGTTTTGAGTAGAAAAATTTAATCTACCATCACCAGCACTGCAACAAAGAAATAATGAACACTACATCATAAAAAAATGAATGCTGAGTTGCAGTGAATATTCTAAAGACAAGTGACAGAAACCAACAAATAAAGCATTAAATATATATATGTGTGGTACCTTATAGATGAAAAAGAAAGAAACTTTATTCCAATTTTGTACACATTACATATCCATTGCATTTTTAATTCTTAATTCTAACATCTTAATATTAGTGATGATGCTCCCTGCAACTGTTCCCATCCTCTGTGCTGCAACCTGAAGTAGAGCCTCATAAGGGTGCTTACATGAGACACAGCTAACAATTTTTTTCATAAGTTTGCTTAGATCACTACTGATAAAGCACTAACACCAGAAAAATTCCATTATGGTGCCAAATTAAATGCCTTTTGGTCTTATAATTCCAGAAAAAAGCTACTCTCATGAGAGACCAATTATCAGTGTGAACAAGCATCATTACTAGTGCCTGTAGAATATTAATACAATTTTTATAGAACTACCCAGTGCATATACATAATTTATACAAAAACTATATTCTGTGCATGCATAATTTACACAAAACTACATTCTGTGTACACATGATAGAAAACTACCCTCTGGGTATAATTTACAGAAAAAATACCTTTAGGATACAAATTTAAACAATTATTGTACACATAATTCATACAGAACTACCTTGAGGGTGCACATAATTCATGCAGAACTACCTTCAGGGTACACATAATTCATACACAACTACCTTCAGGGCACACATAATTCATACAGAACTACCTTCAGGGTACACATAATTCATACAGAACTAGGGTGATGTGGGGGCAAGTCGTACTACTAGTGGCATTATATTTGCCAAAATTCAGGTTTCGATGTCAGAGCAACTGCAATGGGTACAAAATCAACTTCAAATATTGTGTTAACTATGGCATCCACCCAAGTGGCTTTCCTAGTTAAGATAGT
>VCRD01001682.1:2573-34612 GCA_006783055.1 Trinorchestia longiramus | reverse complement strand
CGGCGGAGCAGCGCCGTCAACAAATATGGCGGACTGTTTGGATGGATCTTCTTCATCCTCAGCGTGCGTGACGTCATCATACCGCCATTTGTTTTTTGTCAATCGCGACTGTACGGGTCGCCCCCATGTACGACTTGCCCCCACACTACCCTACCTTCAGGGCACACATAATTCATACAGAATTACCTTCAGGGCACACCTTATTCATACAGAACTACCTTCAGGGTAAACATAATTCATGCAAAACTACCTTCAGGGTATAATCAATTTAAACAACTACCTTCAGCATTCAGTTAAATTATACAAAACTCCCCTTCAAAACATATATAATTTTTATAAAGCTACCTTCATGGAACGGTTGAACTACGATTTAATGGACACACTTTCCCCCTATTAGACCATTAACTGAAGCCTAATTTTATATTGTTTATAAACTTTTTTCTAATTTTATATAAATTAGAAGATTTGTATATAAAATACAGGGCACAGCAACATAACGTTGCATTCAAACTCCATTGCATCAGGGACAGTTAGATTGAGGTTCAACTGTACATACAATTCAAACAACACTATCTTCAGAGGATGTGCCTAAGCCATATCCTAAATCCTTTAAAAATTATCCTGTTAAGGCATGGGTTCTATTCTCAATTTGCCTCACTTTCTAAATGCAGTATGCAAATTAAAGAGAATGGAGAGCATTCTAAAATGAAAAAGATCTACAAAAATACAGCATATCCAGTCCTAAATATTTCACTAATAGTTCCCCACTGAACTGGGTATAGTGTTCAGTATTGTTGTGTGCTACTGAATACTTTAGGATATTTGTGTCAAATATTCTTAAAGAATTTAAAAGAAACCTGTGAAGAAATTAATATATCAAATATTAAAATAAGAAAAAATGCAGTATTTCATATATGAAATGCAAGATAAGATATCAAATAAACATCAAGCATATTTTTAGGACACTATATACATAACTTGATCTGGTACATGCTCACTCATGACAGTGATCAGTCCTAGTATGAGTCAGAAGCTAAGAAGATACTTCCAATAATTATTTTTTATATGCCTCATAAACTTCAAAATATTGTTAAATAACTCTTGATGACTACAATTTCTATATGCTAGGCCATCAACTAACTGCAAAATTGCCATTTCTATAACAGAAGTTGTTCCTAATTTCAGTATGAAGGTAAGAAAAGTGGAAAGACCGTAGACCCAGCTTTGTTACATAATATATATAAATATATGAAGAAACTCAAGTTACTAGCAACACTATGCTTCATTACAGATTTTCTTAAGAACACATGCCTGTTTGTGCATCAAAAATTCTCTTTTTCAGATTTGGTTTCTAGTCCCCACGGGCTCGTGTATTATTTTAAGCACTATATGTTTCTCCACTAATAAATTTACTTCGAAAATAAAAATAAATATCTCACATTATAAGCACAACTTACCTTAACAAACAGATCTACAAAATCTAACAAGAACAAGCAACCAAAGAACAACCAGCATGTACAACTAACCTTAGCTAGCATACCGTGGTATGTTCTCACAGCAGGACGGCATAGATTAGAATTTTTCATGGATGCTAATTTAAAGCTGGGGTCTTATGGAAATCAACAGTTTTAAGAAAACTCTGAAATGAATCATACAGAATTTTAAGATCGTAGATAAAAACTAAAGTACTTGAAGAGTTCACATCCGGTGCGAGGAGTGACCGAACGAATTACATATGTACATGGTCTGCAGTCTGATGCTCCAATGGGCACTACAGGTATTTGACACAGAGAACCACTGAACACTCGCAAATGACTGCCAGACGTTAAAAAATTGTTTTTATTAGGTTTAATAAAACGACTTCAATGCATTAATCGCTATTAATCCATACATTAAGCCAGTGTTTATTAATCGCAATTAAATCGTACATTAAGCCAATATCCATAAAAATTTACGTAGGATGCAACTACACGGACGTTTAAAATCTAATACTCGAGCTCTTTAAGCTTTCAATACCTGATTTAAAAACCACATATCAGAAATTACGGAGTAACTGAAACATTGTATAGAATATATTATTAATCAGGCCATGGATACTTACAAAAAATGTTTGCAGTATCCAATTGTCAAAAACAGGATTCAAAAGAGGAAATGAACACCGAGTTGATAAAAAACGCAGTATTCAAATGTAAGTGGTCTGGATCATGGCGTAAGGTAAACATTTATCTAAAAATATATTTAAAGCACATATATGAGCTACTATTCATTTCTTAATAAAAAACTCCAGAAATCCTGTCACTACGACGGGGCTTCAAAAGTTCTTGAAAAAAGAGCAATTAGAAAAAAAGGTAAAAGTTATGATGTTTATTGTTTAACATATGCTCCATTTAGGTCAATACACTTCTGCAAACGTTGGTACAGTCTTCAAGCTCATCTGTGTAAAACTGAGTCATGCGATTTGAGCCATGTCAAAGCAGCTCCTTTTACATCTCCAACTGATGGAAACTGGGTACCTTTCAATGACTTTTTTAGGTTTGGAAATGAAAAAGTCAGATGGAGTTAAGCCGGGGCTATAAGGTGATTTTCGAATAATTTTCCATCGAAATTCGAGTAACACAGATTTGTCTGCCGAGCACCGTGACGAAGAGGACGCTCTTATGCAGGTTTCCAGAGCGTTTTTCTGCGATTTTCTTAGAAAAATGTTCAAAATGCCGTCATAATAAAGAGCTGTAATTGTTTTTTTCTGTCTTTGAAAAAGTTCACTAGCAAGATCCTCTCTGCATCCCAGAAAACAGAGGCCATAACCTTTCCTCTTAATCGCTCAGATCGCCCACTGAAGATCGCTGAAGATCGCTCACTTCCACCCCAGGGCAGCCACTGATTCGATTGAGTTTTGTCCTCCAGATCGTACTGGTAGAGCCATGTTGCATACCCGGGCACAATTCTCTGCAGAGAAACTTCAGAGTTCTTATCCCACTTTTCAAAATTTCGATGGAAAGATTTGCGTTTGTTTCCTGATAATCTAGGCGCAACAGCCTAGGAACCTATCGAACGGGCTTGCTCAGCCACCCACCAAACTGTCCACTAGAATTGTGTGTGCAAAACCCACGGAGATGTTGAGTGTGTTTGCTACTGATTCAGTGGTCATTCGCTTATCCTTTTCAATAAGTTCACGAACAGTATCACTGTTTTCCACAAAAACTGATGTGGATGATCTGCCACTGCAGGAATTATATTCAGTCTCATTTATTCTATTTCTGAAACGACAAATCCATTTGTAGGTTACTGATTTCTTTTGGACATTGTCACCATAAACTTGTTTCAGAGATTCAATAATTTGGCTGCTCTTCCACCCAAGTTTCACCATGAATTTGAAGTTTGTCCTGGCCTCGATTTTGACAAAGGCCAGATGTACAAAGAGCTGCTATGACATAGTTTAGATCAAATGACTCTCAGTTATACAATACACAGATGAACTTGAAGGCTTAAATTAACGTTTACAAAAGTGTATTGACCTAAATGAGCATATGTTTAAAAATAAACATCATAACTTCGACCATTTTCTCTAACCGTCTTTTTTCCGCGAACTTTTTGAAGCCTTCCTTAACTAAACACTAAACAGTGAATTTTATTCAAGAGAATTTTATTCAAGGTTAATACGTAAAAATATGGCAGTTATTTGTTCTGCTCTTACGAGTTTTGACCCATTTCAAAATGTAGCGAGTATTAGACTTCATACTATTAGGTTGTTACAAAAATAATGGTCGATTTCAGAAGCCTTCCAGACCTTCGAGCGGCCATTATTTTTGTAACAACCTAATATCTGCATCATTAAATCAAGATAGGTATAGTATAGCAAACGTGCTACAAATAGTTACAATAAAATAACGCTAAGTAACCCTGAATCTTAGCTATCATTAAGGTGGGTTACCATGGCCTGTGGACACATAATTAAGGAGCTTTCACAATTTTCTAAAAGAAATCCTGTTTTCTCCTAATTAAGAAACATAAGTTTACTTCTGTGAATATTAGAATCATTACATTCCTGCAACAATTCCTAGAGTGACAAAGACTATGAGAATTAAGTAACGAAGAGTAATACAACTCGAAATCTTGTGCTGCAGTAAACATCGAACATTTTGATAGCAGGTAAAACTATTCTTTCGTGCCATGTTCTTGATATCAAGCGGTTCCTCGCGTCTGTTGCAGTGATTTGACCACCAACTCTACGGCTAAAATGACCCACGCCAGTACACACCCTGCAGCAAGCATGACGAACGCGCTGACAGTATTAAGGAACCCGAAAGCTAAGAAGACATTGGTGTCGCACGCAACAGGCTTTATGAAGCGCCGTTTGTTCTTGATTCTTTTGACGATGCCCGTAGCCTGTAGCTTAAAGATCCTGAAATGAAAAATGAGACTATTTCGGATCAAGTGATTTTTTATTGAGTGGTAATCATATTTCTCATCTTTTATAATTATATTAAGTTACCGATTATACATAACAATTCAGTGTCAGTGACGACCATATTCTTCATTATCATTCATGGTAAAAGGAAAATCTCGAAAATGCTGCAACCTGAATTTGACGGCTCGAATTTTTCTCTCCACATATTGGAAGTTGTATAAGAGAAAAATGTCAACATGATATGAACGTATGCATCATTTAAGGTAATTTGATTATGGGAACATAATTACAAGTTTGAAAACTGCTAAGAGATGAAAGTAGTCTTGATAAGATTTGTGAAGTAGGAATCAGCGCTAGAGGATTATGTACTTTCGAAACGCCATAATTTTCGAAGCTGCTACTCTACTCAACTGTCAATACATCGTTGTGCATTTATTGAGAGTTGTGCCTATTTGCAAAGGATCCTTGAAAGATGTTATTTCAGGAAAAAATATGAAAACAAACGTTATTTCAGAAAAAAAAACTTATTTCATGAAAAAAATACAAAAATAAACGTTATTTCAGAAAAAAATTACGAAAACAAACTAAGTAGCATGGTAAACACTTACTCACAGGTTAATGAAAATGAAAGTTAACGAAGTACAATCATCTGATCGATATGGAATAAATTAAACCTTCAAACAAACACTGGTCAACGTCAAAGTCTCAAAAATATTCTGTGATTTAAGAATACCATGAAATAATATTGCTCCAATAAGACAGATCTCCAGGGATATCCCAAATGCACGAATTTCCATAGGATAACGACATTAATGAGTAAAAATTTCATAGATGTAGTTCTCCAGAAATTTATAACACGGTAAAGACAACTCACGTGTTTGTGAAAACTTGTTTGAAGGGCAGATTTTTTTCGACAGTGATGTAGAGATCAGTTTTGACTCCTCCAACAAATACGTAGTCGTATCGGCAGAGTCCTTGTCTCTCTTGGGCCTCTATGAGAAGATTCGTAGAAAACTCATAGAAAGCTGTCTGTGATGTCTCAACTTTCTGTATGGAAAATATAATAGATGTACTAGTAAACCCACACGTGAAAATTCACGTTTTTTTATAATGTGCTTATAATACATATGTTCATCAAATGGATATTATAATGTGTCCATCATCTGCTAATTTTAATGTGTTCACCCTACATTTATTGTAATTTATTCATCACGTGTTTATTATGATGTATTTATCTCGTATTTATTGTCCTGTATTCATCACGTGCATATTATACTGTGTTAATCACGTATTCATTATAATCAGTTTATCACGTGTTTATTATGAGTTCAGCACTTATTTTATAACTACGAACCTATTTTGTGTTCATCATGAACGTTTTTCAGTGTTCATCACATGCAATTTAAAATGAATTCATCATCTAAACATTATTGAATCAGCATCGTTCGTATTCCATTTATTCATGATGCACACATCAAGGGTCCTTCACGTGTATTATTAAACATATATTCATCACGTGTATTCGATGAAATGATCACCTCGTGTAATTCGTAGGTACTCTTCGTACATACTGTACAATGTATTGATCACAAGTGTTTTTATGCGTTCATCACTTGTATATAATAATCTGCTCATTACATGTGCTTTATCACGTGCTGATCACTGGCATGTAATGTGTTCATCGCTAATATATATTTAGTGTAGCATTTCACACGTGTATGCAAAGTGTACGTCTCCGATTTTTACATGTAATATTCATGACATGTGTTTTATAGAGTATTATGAGAGTATTTTCTCAACGTGATCATCACGAGTACTTGTGCTCTGATGATGATGTACTTTTTGTTGCTTACATCCAAGGAATATAAGACTTATGAGGATTACATAGTAGTGAGTCACGAGATAATCTCCTGTCATTCACTTCACACCCATGGAATAATCATTCAAAATTTTAGCTAACTGAATTTAAACGAAATAAAAGGAATACTTGTTCTGCATCATGAAGAAAGACAAAGAATAACTCACGTGGAATGCTTCTCTTCTAGACTTAATAACAATACTATTAGGATCCTCTCGCACTTTTTTATTGAAACCCGCTGCCCAGTTGTCATCCAGAGTCTGAAAATAAATATTAGAGAATTTTTAACACGAGCAGTAACTCTACAATGCATGCAACTTCAAATGCTCGATCATCATCAGTTACTTCCGACTTCAGTTTCAGAATGAGCCGATTTTGAACGGCCTAAGGGTAAATTTCTAAATATCTAAGAAATTTTATGAAGTCCCTCATGCAGGGACTTATAAAATTTTTTAAATATTTGGAAATTTTCCCTTCGCAATAAAATTCGTTAGGCACAGATCTTTGCACATGCTTGTGGCACATTAATATTAGGTTGTACTATAATATTGTTCGGTTTTCAATTCACTCTTACGGTTATGTTAGCTCCCATTTAGTTAAGTAAACCCTATTAAGTTAAGAGCAGAAATCTATTAAGCATCAAATATTTAATATATAAAAAGCAACATGTGAGTATGAATCTGAAGACGGACCTGAAAAGAATTTTCACGCTGATTAATTTTCATAAAAATTATAAAAGGTTCAATACGGTTGTTTTGAACACGAAATCTTATTTTTTCATTGAACTCATCACCATTTCATAGAACTCATCACCATTTCATTGAACTCATCATCATTTTAATAAACTCATCACCATTTCATTGAACTCATCACCATTTCATTGAACTCATCACCATTTTATTGAACTCATCATCATTTCATTGAACTCATCACCATTTCATAGAACTCATTACCATTTCATTGAACTTATCACTATTTCATAGAACTCATCACCATTTCATTGAACTCATCACTATTTCATTGAACTCATCACCATTTCATAGAACTCATTACCATTTCATTGAACTTATCACTATTTCATTGAACTCACCACCATTTCATTGAACTCATCACCATTTCATAGAACTCATTATCATTTCATTGAACTTATCACTATTTCATAGAACTCATCACCATTTCATTGAACTCATCACCATTTCATTGAAGTCATCACCATTTCATTGAACTCATCATCATTTCATTGAACTCATCATCATTTCATTGAACTCATCACTATTTCATAGAACTCATCACCATTTCATTGAACTCATCACCATTTCATTGAACTCATCACCATTTCATTGAACTCATCACTATTTCATTGAACTCATCACCATTTCATTGAACTCATCACCATTTCATTAAACTCATCACTATTTCATTCACCAGCAACGCGGTATGCAGGAGGGAACCCTTGAATGTGACTACGTTCCAGTCATTCATGATGGCCTCCTCCAGGCTGTTGAAGGGCCTGACGTAGCGCGTAGAAGACAGGAACGAAACAAGACGTCCGTTGTAGAAAGCGAACAACACTAAGGACATGAGCGCGTAATTGAAAAACACCATCCGTAAGGTCGCTGAACTGGGTACTGTCGGCCATCCTGTTAGAGTTGCAAGTTTGTTAATATTTTTCTAATCATACTTGAGAATTTTTGCGCCATAGGCTATCATCAATGCAGTTTGAATAAGAGTCAATAACGGTAGAATTTATTGAAGTGGACGGTATCGGCATGTTTGAACATCAACTAATGCAGTCAATGTTACGAATCATGTTAAATATTTGTTGCAGAGCAACAATTCTAAGCCTATGTGAAAATTGTCAGTCATCAGCTCCTATGCGGAATTTTCACCGTTCCATTTACCACGTTTTACTGGTTGCAGAGATTGCAAACAAATGAAAATTTTAATTTAACTTCTGACATGGAGCTACATAGACAAGTTTTCGAAACCCCAAATAAACACGACATATAGAAGAAGAATAGCTTCTATGCACGCTTTGCACTGGCAGAGAAGTTCACCGTTAGAGAGGAAGTTAGAAGTTTCAGTTTTTGACTCCAATTCCTGTATTTCTGGAAATTCGAACTCCAACTAGCAATTTATCCAACTCTAACTGAACAACCTTGCTTTCTCCTCTCCACTGGAGAATCTGGTTTCTAATGATTCTCTTCAAACTCCTACATCTAATTTGTTAAAGTTGTCGGGAAAATTTAATATAAACAAATTCTAAAGTTGATAATTTTTAGTGCATTTGGTCGCATAATTAGGTAGACAATTTTAGAGCGTGATTTCCATCTCATTTTCCTATATATTACTTCTTTCTCTTCCTCCCTGTACCATTACCTTCTCCAGGACTGTTCATTATATCAACCAGGTTGAATCATGCGTCAAAATTATTTGATTATTTAGTTATTTACGAATAAATATATTTCTCAAAAATGAAAGTAATCTATAACATAACTCAATACATTGGATTTCTCGAACAAATACTCCGTCCGCTCCTTGGTTACCTTTGTGCATACTCCAAAGGTTTTCCGGGCAGTGTATTCTTTTGATTTTCCCCCTCTCTCATTACATCCTTTCCTGTGTCATTGCACATGCCCTTATTGCACCCTGTGTTGCTGCATGGATACTCCACCTTGCTGCAAGAGGATGGAGGTGTGGAGCAAGCCACCTTCCACCAGCGTCCTGTACTGAGGGTCACTACTGTTCAGGACGCGGGTAACCCACACGGCAGTGATGGTGGACACTGCAGTCACCACTGCAACCACAATCCACACTCGCCAGTCCAACCCTTCCACGAACGTGGTCCACCTCGATGCAATTAATGAAATAATTTCATTTCCGATGTATCATGCAGTACACGTTTTGACATCGGGTTTTTAATTCTTATCTAGTGACTTATGAAACTGTTCCCAGCAAATTCCCATGGACCTTTACAACGCTTATATGAGAGAATGGTAGAATTTCGACAGTTTCCAAATATCTTTGCAATCTTTTTTGTAATCTACTTATAATTTTGTCGTTCAGGTAAAATATCAATCCATGCAGTGTTATAGCGTGGTGAAGTATAGTGTGGTTATGCATACCCTCTCAATGTGGCCGACTGAGGGTATCCGTTTGCTATGCGGAAAGGCCCGGGTTCGACCCCGTAGCTGTCACGGTCTACTTGTGCGTGACCATTGGCAGCTAAAACATGTCCAGCAGCTGCTACACTGGACGCTTAGCGTAAGCCACACCTCAACCACGCTCTTCGACACGCCCCTACGAGCCTCGACTTCAAGTTGCAGCACAGAGGACAGGGACCTCGCTTGAAGCGTCACTATTTCTTTGAAGCTCATATCGATAATCACCGTCACTACTCATAAGATGTTAACATTAAGAATTTAAACCCCAATGTATATGTACTGCGTACTCTAAAGTTCATTTATTCATTATTTTTTGTTTATATTATGCTGATTAATTCAAACGCAAGTGAGTCAGCTAACAGAATGACCACTGACGCTAAACTTATCATTTTGTTGAAGGAAGATCCGCTAAAACTTTCTTGCTGGCCCGAGAACGGTCGTCGGATCGAAAAGCAACACAAAAATATTCATTGAAGGCTTACCGTATCGTATCGCTTCGAAAGTTTCTTCCATTTGTCGACCTTAGTGCTGCAAAAATCTTCATGTTTTCACACAACATCTATGTAAGCATATCAAGTTACCTGAAAGTGGTAACTTCTCTTGCTTTGTTGTACAAAAGAATTCTTTGCTGGATGTCGACGGGAAACGTACCGTCGAGCACGTCCTTGCGGTAGCCAGCTGATAACACAATCGCAGTCACAGCAGCATCTGCTTCCTGAGAGCATTACAAAGGAATGAAAACTTTAGATTCTCAATAAAGTTGAAAGTAAGATCACTGGAACAAGAAATGAAAATTATTAGTACTTCTTAGTGGAGTCATAGACAACTGTTATGCTTTTTATTTAGGGAGAACTGTATGAATCACTGTCTGTATGTGTGTGATGTTGGAAATGGGATCGCCATAAGGACACTTCTTTCAAATCACGACTTCATAGTTTGATTGCTGTTTGGAACTCGCTCAACTTAATTGTTTGAATTTGCCTGAAATAATACTATGGAATGACTTACCTTCATCTTCATGAAAACATCGTTTAAAACGTGCTAAAATTGCTTGAAATTTCATTAACAGATTTAGGGGATGGAGTTTAGTTTGCTAGTTACCAACAAACTGCCCACTGATCATCTTATCATCAACGACAACTTCAAAAATCTACTCTTTGATACTATGAAACACGGAGATGTGAACCAGTAAAGTGTTTTTAATAACATAGAAATAATTCTAAACAATTGTTAAACGTTCTCATTTAAACAAAATACTTCATACTTCGCACATGAACACAAGTTTGCATAAAACTACATTCGGTATCATGTTTCCAGTGAATATAACGTTTTCTTTTCTGTCTTACACTGAACAACGGCATTTAAAGTCATAGTAAATGGAAAAATGGTACGGGAACTCATACCAAGGTTGACCCAAATACACCGAAAAAAACATACCCGTTTAGTGTTTTTTAATCTCTAATTTACAAACTCTGATTCCGATTATTTTAGCCCTATAATATAATGAAACTAATTAGAAAATGATAGAACAACTTTTTATCCATTCATTTCTTCAATCAAAATACAACGACAGAGCGGGAACGCCTATGAACATAAAATATATGTTTCAGTCCGACTGAACATGTTTGTAGTGAATCGTCTGACTCACACTACAAATGAATACGGCGACGAGGCTAGATTTCCGTTACGAGCGGAAGTTCCACGTCGACCAAGGAGCGAACAGGACAACGGAAGTGAATGCAGTAATGAAGCTAGGGTCTGTTAAGACTGGAAACGCCACGTCGACCAATGACCAGTCTCGCTCAGGCAGCTGGGTCCATCCAAACGCCCTATATAAGATGGCTTAAACGATCTGTTTCATTACCAAGCGCTTCCCAAGTCAACATCTCCACTAAAAACTCTCATTACCTGCAGAACTTATCTCACAGCCAACGGCAGAGCGAAGGAAGAAGAAATCAGCCATCCTGCCTGCGGACAGGATAGGGTTCAAACAATCCACGCACTAACAAGAACTCCACGCGTTCCAACTTCATACGTCCCAGCTTACTACCGGCAATATGTCTGTACACCAGTACTCGACGTCAAGACGTATGCGGCGAAGAAAGAAGAATTTATAGAATATTCAAATGCCTAAATACAAACTATTAAACTCATCCTGCCTTTAATTGCCTTTTCTCCTATTGGGTTTCTCGACTGCCCCTTACTCTCGGAGCTTACTCCGAGTAAGACAAAAGATAAAGATATTCAATGTCAGCTCGGAGATGAGAGATGTCTGAGGGTTGGGACTGAAGAGTGATATGAGAGTGATCACTAAACGTTCCTTCAGTTGCTTTCTCTTAGTTATGCCCTACAAAAACACACATCAGTCATCATCATAAACAAGATGTTTTACAATGAATTTACATACCCTTTTACAGAGCTTGCCCACAAGACCAAAACAGTCGTCTGCATACCCTCCACCAAAGGCAATTTCGTCCAGTAAGACCACTTCATACCTGAAAACAACAATTGTAAATCATGTGTCAACAAATTCCTATTTTCGACAATTATAACCAGATCTACCTCGATGCATCCTCAGAATCGTAATCGACAGCAAAAGTTGGTTTAGGTAAGCCAACGGGACTCTGAATACAGCTGATGTCCATATTGATTATGTGATGTGATTATTATATCCATAAGTGAGAATAATTTAGATGTGCCAAGGTTCAGTGATGAGATAAGTATCGCAAAATTTAGTATTTTTAACAACTAAAGCTCAGCTCTTGTCTCACATTCCTCAATTATTTGCATCGTGGCAAATTGAAATGGTGACTCATTTCAATGGAGTTTAATTGATGTAGTGTGAGAAAAGTAGCATGCTGAGAAAGAAAATTTAATTGCTTAAAGATGTATAATAACTGTGTGCTTTCAATTTAATACAATAATAAATTAGTGACTTAGAATTACACAAAACTCACGTGAAATTCAGAACTCGTGCCATTAATTCGATGATGTCGAGCTCGAAGATACAACGAAAACTTTCAGCGTTTCTTTGATGCCTGAAATAAATAAAAAACTCTGTACCAAAATAATCATAAAATATACACTCACGATTGTATTTTTTTATTAACACGTTAACCGCCACATGTACCACCGGTGGTACATTTGAGGGTTTCACTTACCGCCGCATGTACCACCGGTGGTACATTTCCAAATTTTTAATAATTATTTTCAAAAATTAATTTAAAATATTTACGGAAGGTTAAATGATAAAGTCGCAAAATGGTAAAGTCGTGGCGGTAGTGACAAATCTCTGATATCAGGCATGGCGGTTAACGTGTTAAATACATTGTCTCTAAAAATAACAATTTTCCCAATTAATAGCGCCTTCTTTTACAATTTTAAGCTTGCTACACAAACAAGCATGTAGCATTGACTGCCGCAAGTGGCGTCTTATAATTACACACATTTGTGCGTTCCTAATTAATTGAATGGCAAATATTTAAAAAAATGTTGTTCAGTACGTTTGATGTGCTTAGCTCAAGTTGTTGTTCAGTCCGTGTATTATATAATAGAAAACGTCGTTTTGACATGTATACGCTGTTCGTGTGGCTATGAGCATCATCACCAGTCTTAAGATATAATCATTAACAATTTGAAAACCCAGAAACAATATATAAACTACAGTATGTATCATATTGGAAATAAAATTCCTTTTTTGTTTCAACTTTCTGAGTAATCTAATTTTAAATTATTCAACTCAAATAGTTTTATTAATTTAAAATGACTGAGGAATCTGTTTCTTAGCAGAAGTAAACACAAACTGCACAACAAATATCTGTAATTTTTGCGTCAGAATTTTGCTGACGAATCTTCCGAAAAGAATCGAAAAGAGATAAAAATATTAATATCATCACATGCAGATTTGGAAACCAGATTTGTATGTTCCTTTAAGTAGTAATGTAATGTGATTCCAATAAATACTAATTGAAAATTATGCAAATTACTACTTTTTAAGTTAATCAATCAATAATAATGGCATACTCTATTTTTCTTTGCGTCACAAAAGCAGCTGTTATGTGAAAGGAATAGGTTACTCACGAACAGAAGGAAAAGATCTCAATCCTCTCGTTATCGAGTTCTAGCTGTTGTGTACAGAAATAAGTCAACCCAAAAGACATTTTCAAACTTCATCATTGCAGATTGTATAACGCATAGTTGTGTGCAGTGTGCATCGTATGACGTCACTCTACATGTACACCAGAATTAGTTATTCTTACAGTGATGTGCTGTCAGGATAAACTGAGTACAGTAAATACTGTCGAAGATAATTTCAAGATTTTATGTTTATGTATTTTTGATGCCATATCTTTCTGATATATTAGCAATGGAAGATTACTTCAATTTCAAATAGTAAATTAGTGATACGTTATTTGCATAGGGTTATAGAATTCGTTAAAATATTCATGTTCAGATGTATGTTGCAATAATAATTGAACTCATAGTTTGCATGACTGTTTGTGAAACTGATCTGAGAAATATTGTCAAGAAGCAATGTTCTACTTCACTAGCGTAGTCTTCACTTCAAGTGTTCAAGGAGTTTGAGATGTTGACAAAACCATGAACAGTGTGAAAGCTTTCATTGTAGTCGAGTTCAAAAGGAGCCGCTTCTTAAAGACTTAACTTAAGGGTGGTCAGTGTACAATTTTGTTAGTGAAATCGCTAAATTGGTTCTTAAAAAGGAGTAATTAATATTTATTGAAGCAAACAAAATGCTCACTGATATTCCTCGGCACAATCGAAGGGCTCAGGATCGTCGTTGGAATCCGTGCTCAGCTGAAAAAAGGAGAAAAAAAGACAAAAAAAATAAAAAGAACAGTCGTTTATTTCCAATTAAGTTACAACAAGAAATACGATACAACATATAGTTTTCAAGGAAAAAATGTATTCAGGATCTCAGTCAAGGATTGAAATTAAGACATTCTCTGATCCGACATTTCACGAATTTTAACCTTCATATGCATACCTGTTCAGCAATTTTCCCAGTTAGGTTGCAATTGTAATTTGTTGCAGGATCATATTTGCAAAGCTAATGAAAAATTTATGCAACACTGGCTTATTCCACGAGTAACAATTTGTCTCAAGCTTGCTCGAAGATTCTCTCTATGTTCTTAATTTGAGTAAGAAAAGTAGATAACGGACTAACTTAATAAGAGAAGTAAGTAAGTAAGTAAGAGAAGTACATAAATAAGTTAAAGAAGTAGTTAACCAAGAGAAGAAAATATGTAAGAGGAGTACATAGATAAGATATAGATGTAGATAATCAAGAAAAGTAGATAACGGACAAATTTAATCATATGAGCTTACCATGATGTTACCAAAGTGAATGGTATTACCCTGGAAATCTTTGAGTCCGTCATGGAAGCTTGCGATGACTTCCATTCCAGTCGTCCTCGTCCACTTACCCATCTTCTGCACAATATGGTCAGAGTCTCGGAACTTGTAGACGTTCCACAATTCTGCTTCTTCTGTATTCTGCGATTCAAGGAGAAAAAATATCGTAAAGTAAGTATGTGTTGGATAATTTCTGGATATAATATTTTAGCTGAGCGCGAAAATACAAAAAAGTTCTATATTTTTGCTTTTTGAATTCATATGTTTTTATGAACACGATCGTGCGCCTCAGTTTGAGAGCCAGTGATCTGATAAGGTCGAAAAGAAGCTTATTATGCATGTTATTTTAAAATGAATTCATAGAAGAAATCTTTTACTGTAATCTATCATAGGTTGGGTTTGGATTTCGAGCAACAGAAGACAATGAAATAAATCGATTGATGCACATAAAAGATTAGCGCTGTCGTATTATTTAAGCATGGCCGCAAAATGACCACTTCCTCCACCCAAAAAACAAATTCTTTTGTGCTATAACGACAAAGATAACGAATTTTCCATATTA
The DNA here is from genome assembly GCA_006783055.1 of Trinorchestia longiramus. Taxonomy (NCBI): domain Eukaryota; kingdom Metazoa; phylum Arthropoda; class Malacostraca; order Amphipoda; family Talitridae; genus Trinorchestia; species Trinorchestia longiramus. Next base: position 19,247 of record VCRD01001682.1, on the reverse strand, counting down.
GTCTATTCTCTGACCTTAAGAGCACAGAGTTTATGAGTGTTCAGAATGCAACGCTCCTACTAAAAGAATTACAAGTATTCGACCTGACTAGTTACTTTACTTATTATACCTCCACCATTTTAAATGCAATTGCTCACGCAACCGCATGTGACAACACTTAACACACCACAAAGCACATTCTATTTGTGTGACTCATTTTCAATATCGCACGTGAATTTGACTAACTTTATCAGCGTGTAAAGAATCAGCTAAGATTAATTATGTATGTAACTATACTCTGATATAAAATATGAAACACTTTTTGAAAGTATTAACTTCGTTTGCGTCTGTTAGTTCCAGTACAATTCAAAGGCCCCGCTGAAAACAAAAAACAAAAAACAGGAAATTTTGTACTTCACGCTTTCAATTCCACGTTCAAAATTTGACAAGTGCAGCATCTAAAAATTAAAGAGAGCCAAGAAAATTCACATATCAGTTAATCTTCTAAATTCATTGATGAAGTGGAATACACCCATTAAAATACATAGTAAAATACGTGAGTAAAATACATAACGGGAATTAAAATCTCTGCTTTTGTGGTACAGAGTAGTTTTTGTGCGTTGCTCACAGAGTTGTAGTGGGCGAGCAGCATCTTAGAGGAGCTGCCTGGAACTGAGAAGGCAGTGGGGAGTAAAGACGTCCAGGTGGTTGCGTCCAGCATGATGACCACCTGTGTGACAGCTCCAAAGTCCAGCTGGTATTGGGCCTCTGCTTCTGATACACTCATGACTAGCGAAGCAGAGTCTGCCAAGTACACCTGTTCGTGGTACGTTGTTAACAGGAATAGAAAAGGGCAATAGAAATGAGCTGTCTGGCCCATTCTTGGGTTGATACCCAAGTCCCATGCTGTCGATACCTAAATCTCATGATGTTTTGATATACATGTAGCTTACTTTCAACACGATAACATGGTGATGATTGACACAGAGAAAGATATGTTTGGCTTCTTCAGACCAGCGTATTCAAGCGGGTCTCTTGAATTATGTATGTTTAGATCATTGAATATCGTATCCCTAGATCCCTCGTTGTGAACAGAAGAAGCTCATAATAATGAAACACCGAATAGTCACAATAATGCCTCAGGTAAGTGCAAAAGTGGCTGCTTTGAATCCAATCATTGCATGCAAAATGACAATAGGAATCGCTGCCAGCATCATCACTGGATCTAAGATGGCATTAAGACCTGAAAATCCGATTCTCAAACATGTGCTATATAATATATCGATATAAATTTGATTTATTTATTTAAAGTTAACTTATTCACCTGCAGGGGCCAGCGATCAAGGGGACATCCTTCACTTCTCTTCGCTGGGGTTTTTGGGGCACTGAAGTGACATGGATGGTGACTGCGTTGCCACCGACGCTGTCTGTAGTTCATAAACTCAAAACTCCAAGTCCTGGATGGGGTCTCGAAACCAATGTTTTCTGTTTCACCATTTGAATTTCCTTTAATTGACTCTAAAGATTTATACTTCGAAGCAGATTTTAATTTATGCCTAGTTAATTTACCCAGATTGAACTCTGCAAAATTGTCGTGTGTTTTTTCCTCATCAGCTTTGCCTGCAATTTTTTCAGTTTCAAAAATGGATTTCGATACGAATTCTTCAGTATTTTTATCATCAAGAGAAGTTCGAGTATTCCTTCCATGCGTTTTATGTTCAATTTTCTTCTCACGGTGCAATTGGGTAGTAGAATTTGTTCTAAATCGTGCGAATTCTGAGGCTGCAGATGAACTTCTACTGTTGTATTTGCCGAGCGTTAAATTATTGAGGACGGTGTCACTCAAGCTTTCGTGCAGCTGGATGCCGCTCCTTGACTTAAGCAACTGCATCCGGAGTCTACGGAAGACTAGGTCTGCTCTGGAATCATCTGAGGATCAAAGAAGATCAACTCAGTCCTGTCACTCTTCTAGCCGAGAAAAACTTATTTCATAACATTTGATCAGGAATCATTTTAGCGTCTAAACATGATTGTTTTTGGTACATCCTATGTACCAACTTTATTGGAAATATACGTTTTTGTTTTTGTTATGTTGTTTGTATTGAAATCGTGTGTCTATTCATTAGATTTCAGAAAATAACGCAATGTGATTTCTAAAAAATCATTCAATACATGCGAAGTGTATGCAAAACTTGCTTTCAAAATATATAAAAACCAAACTTGAGCGGTTTCCGAGGACGAGAAAGCATCTCATTGATACAAGTCAAAATATAGGTGAATATAAATTTCAATGTGAAAGAGTTTCTAGTAATCGTTTGCAATAGCCGAATCCTGCCAATATTTATTCTTCTACGTACACACATTGTAGAAGATAGATGAAACTTGATTTAACTTTTCTCTTCAACGAAAAAAAATAATTTCAGAGGAACCTCAAATTCAGCAGAAGAAGCCAAGCTTTACCAATAAATATAGCGGCAAAAACCACGAGACGATTACCTCAAAGTGGTTTTTGAGTTATACTGGAATCTTTGTTTCATTTCCGAAATCTTCATTTCGTTTCCAGAATCTCTTAACGACGTGTATCTTTCCTGGTTGAAGAAATTTAAAGAACTATGATAACAGACTGACAAACAAACCAACAACACATGTACGAGTCCTTCACATTACACACAGCAAAAACAATGTTGGTAGTATCAACATGGCAGGCGGTTGATTAATGTTACTGCTCCTCACAACAATCGCTGATAGTCAATGTTTCATCCACAGATAAGAGATTTATCAAATAGCTTTCTTTGTTGACTCACAATCCTGCGGTGTATCTGTGCCTTGATGCAGCACGTGAAGCCATCGGATACTGGTATCGCGTGAATACGAATAACTCTGGCGCCTATTATTGCTTTAAGAAGTTGATAATCCTCACCTTCACCTTCAGTTCTGATGCTGAGGTAAATGTCCGTCTTGTCCAAGTACTGAGCTACTGACATCAGAAGTTTGGCGACTGCTTCCCAATGAATTGTATCGTCATTTTTTTTAGAATAATGACTGATTCCAGTTCTATCCTCATCGGGAGAACTATCTGAGCCTGCAACTGGATTAACTGCAACTCCTAAGACGTAATTTATCAAGTAAACACAAACCAAAAATTTAAACGAGCCAAAAACAGTTTTCAATAATTCATTTAAAACAAGCATTTTAAATGCTTGCAACTGTAAAACGCAATTTTTTTTAATTTGGTAAACAATATGAGAATCGGTCTTGAATCGCTTAGCGCAGATTCAGTACTAAATTTATTTGCATCTATCCAGTTTTACGAAATACTAAGTCACTTCTGTGCCCACAAAATAGAAATTTACTTGAATTTGACAGTTGTTTGACTTTCTCAGAGTTCCAAAAGGAGGAGTTATAGCAAGTGCTTGACTTCGAATACCTGGGTTTGTTAAGGAAACTGTGACAAACTCTCTACCACTCGACGCACTGAATGGTTCTGTGGGGTACTCAAGTTACAGGCTGCTCGTCCCTTCTTTTGATGGAATAAATTATGCAAAAATCACTTCAATAAGAGTGGGACAGACAATGATATGCAAACAAAGGCAGACCTTGGAATGTTTGAAATCTTCAACTAAAACTGCGGAATAATCAATGTTATTGCTTCCTCGTCGTTACCAAACAGAGTTTTTTTAACCGTTTTATCAAAAATAGTCAGCCAAATATCGGTGATTCTGAACATTCCAGCTATATTACAACATTACTGAAGCATAGCTAACACATCACTAATGGAATGAATTCACTAGGCATGCTCAAGAAAAGCTGCACACAAAGCTCGCAAGTGAAATATGTGTGCGCGAAATCTTAGGATAATTCAACAAGCTATCAAAAACCATTCTACAAACCTCCTTCTAAGATTTTATTTTTTTAAAAATTGTAAATTTTTAAGATACGCGATCAGACGCTTCTATGGCATATAAGAGTACTTTGTATAAAAGTTCAATCCTATTTGGCAACGTTTTTTACTCAGTCTTTCGAACAAAAAAAGGAAAATGAAATTAGGATTAGAACTGTATATTTCTTATAAAATCGATACCTTAGAAAAAATTGTATTTTCAAATAACCCTAGTTCAGAGTCATTTCAGGGTTAATTATTTTTCTGTTTTTGAGCTTCGTCAGAGTTCAAAGTCAAATTCAACAAAAATTGAATGAAGGTGGGTTTCGAAGTTCATACAAACTGATAGCACTGATTTGGGAGTAAGTAAACACGTATTCTTGTAACAATCATAAATCGGTCTAACTAATAACAAAGCCAGTGTGAGAGTAAGTAAACACGTATTCCTGCAATAATCATGAATCGGTCTAACTAGTACCTAGGCTGGTTTGAGAGTTAGAAAACACGTATTCTTGCAATAATCATGAATCGGTCTAACTAGTACCTAGGCTGGTTTGAGAGTTAGAAAACACGTATTCTTGCAATAATCATGAATCGGTCTAACTAGTACCTAGGCTGGTTTGAGAGTTAGAAAAGACTTATTCTTGCAATAATTATGAATCGGTTTAACTTGTAGCTAGACTGGTTTCAGAGTAAGAAAACAGGTATTCTTGTAATAATCCTGATGACAGAAGCACTTGTCACCAGCAAAACTGTGCTCAAAAAGAGGCACGGACGAGTTTTCAAGTTTTTTATGTGTTTCTGTGGTCATGTGCAGCCTCTTTTGTGCTATATTTAAAAATAATCATCATCATAACTTAACTTAGCGGGTTTATATCGTTTCGATGATTCAGACAACACATATTTTTCCTCAATGACAGTTTCAATCATAAAGCGTTTGAAGCTCTTTCTATACCCAGATATATGTATCAAGTTGGTCCTTATTTTTTATTAATTTAAAGAGTCCCAGGGTTTTCACATTTTCGTTTTCAAGTGAAAAAACTGTGCCTGAATCAACACTATAATCAAACAATTATTCAAACTGCGCTGGCCGGTTCAAATTTAAGTCCACAAAAGCTTCAAACCTATTAGAGATACAATATTAGATACATATTTTAATCTGCCAGCGCTGTTTGTATAATTGTCTGATCGCTTTACTAATTCAGATGGAATTTTTTATCTGAAAACGAATAGTTGAAAACCTGAAAACCCTTTACATTCATGAATAACTAAGGACCGCACTAATATGTATATATTAAAATGGAGGATCGACAGGAAAATAGAGACAATGCTTCTATCGAACTCTTGAACAACCACGCATGAGTCTCGTTAGACAAAGCAGTTTCTACTAAACAAAGAACTAAATTATACATGGACGAGTTAATTGACGAAGACAGGTATTGCACACTCGAATCCGTACGAATTGTCCTTGGTTTTGTTGTTGTATGAAGTGAATACTTGGGTGCAAATGTTATTATGAAAAGAACAGGTCGTTTTAAAATAGTCCCGAATCGAAAGATGTGCAATCATGTTCAACAAAGTTCATAGCAAGTGCATATTAAATAGCTCGCAGGTGTGTTGCAGTCATGCTATGGTAAGTACTGTGTTCTCTAATTCCACAGTCAGTGTACACTGAAGCCTTGTTATTTTTTTGTAATTAAAGTCATAATTTAAACTTTAAAGCGTTTATATATGCAGGAAAATATCAATGATAGGTACAAAAATAGGTTGGCAATGCTGAAATCAATCAAGAAATATTCTATAAAGCACTTCAAGTTATGAATAATGCAAATAACAAGGTTTGAGTATATCTGTATTCTCGCTTGAAAGACCCAGACATGAAGTGTGTTCATTGACATGCGTTTTTGTATGAGTTCGAAATGCAGAATAGTCTCTCTTCTCCTTAAATATTAGTAATACTTTTCGTGATGATTTATCATAACTCTGTCAGTGTAAGTTAAAAAAATAATATCAGTTACTGATTACACTGAGAAGTATATTGAGTACATTTAACAGAAAAAATACATAGCAAATTTGATAGTTTCAACGGTTAGCCGTATAAGGCCGTCAATATTTTTTCCTGTATTCATGTTGAATGCATGAACAGTTGATCTAGATTATTAACCATTTAAGATTTTTGAGGATTTTTAGTTTTCTCGTATTCAAGCATGATTGTATACAAAGAATGTCCACTTCACCTACTTGTAAGCATAACACATAGAACGGTGATAAATACTTCACTCTTTGAAATGCTATTCAACTTTACCAATAGCCAGGTTTTAATAACTTCCTGAGTTGTCATTAATAACCTTCCTCCTGACCGTACAATGGAGGATAATTAAGATCTGAGTTAGCAGATATATGTATTATATGTTATTTTATTTTGAATGAAAGAGACGAAGCTCACTGAAAGCAGGGCTAATATTGGGTAAGTATACCATCTTTAGAAATTTTATTTTTGCTTGTGTATTAAACGTTGCATCTAATGGAAATAATGGTAAGGCACAAACAATCAAGGGGAAGGCTGAGTGTTCAGACGTTACTTGTTGGTGTTTGCAATGTGCAGACGCACACATGCACCTTGGTTGTGAGGTAGCTGAGGTTATGTAGAGAACCACACATTAACACGTTGACTCCGAAGTGGTACGTATGTGTACCACTGAGGTTAGGTTCTGTAATCTTTTCAGATCCTTCTAGTGACTATGCGTACAGAGTGAAGTTTTACACCAATCAGGCAATCGGAGGCAACGTGTTAAAAGTGCTAGATGAACCTACAGTTATTCTACCCTCTCATGGTTCATACTCTTACGACTGGGATGGATGCTTCGAGTCTTCTTCACCACGTTATTCAGACCACGTTTACTTAAATGAAACTTCGACAAATTGTTTAGATTACGTATATATGAATGATGATTATTTGTAGGTACTTTAGAGTTTTTTTCCAGGAGTCTTTCAAATGAGTTGAATTTAATTGCAAAATTGAATTTATGAGCACAAATTTGTGACTTTGCTCACGGACTTGCAATAGTTTATTGAATTGAATGATATATTTCATTTATAGTTTTTATTGTCGTAGAAAAATTATACTCTGGTCAATTTACTAAATATGATATCGATAAGTGTGGTGATTTTCACGAAATGTAGCCATATTTTTATACATTTATACTGAAAAGAATACAGTAATTCCATGATAAAAATATTTTTACAAATATGTGACGTCAAGTTACTCTAAACTGCATGAATTTTTGATGTATTAAACTGCACAGGTATTGTATTTTTGCTAGTACAATGCGTATGTCTCATAAATTACAAAACAATGAGAGGATGCTCATAGTTGTGTTAGAATAGAATAGAATAGAATAGAATGAGGCTATAGGAACGAACCTTTTGGCCCATTCTTGGGTCGGATAATTACTTCGATAATTATTCGGTTGTTTACCCAAGTCCCATGCCGTATTTCTAGCCGCGTCAACCATGTCGGCAGCGGGATTCGAACCCGGGTCTTCCCGCTCGAAAGCAGACTCGCTCACCAGTCGACCAAGCTGGTGATAGTCGACCAAGTTGGTTATTGGCGTGTGTCCAGTAAACTTGCATAATTTATAATGTAAAAAGGACTGATCACTTTTCCGATGAACTTGCTTATCTGTATATCAATTTAGTTGTTGTTGTCGTTCCCCAGCTCCTGTTAGCTCAGGTAGCCAGCACTGCGCAAGAAGCACGCCACCGTCACGGGGTCCTCCCAAAGTTGTGTGATGGTTTATGTGTTTTGGTGTGTGTTATAGTTTGTGTGTTTGTGTGAAGTGATGGGTGGTATCCGCATCCAAGTCTGGAAAGGCAAACTCTATTTGTTCTGTTTAGTGTTTTTTCTGTCTGGTTTATTGGAGGAGGAGGAGGGTATCCTAGAATGGTGTTTGGTTCCAGTTGTTGGAGTGCTTTGTGCGTGAATGTAGTGTGTATGTGTTTTAGGATATTATGATTTCCCTCCCGTCCCGCACCCACAGGTGACACGGGGAGGGAGAGAGTGAAGGAGGTCTGTGTAATATCTGTGTGGCGTGATTGCGATTGCTCTGTGTGTGGGAGCGTGATACAATATGTAATGACAGAAACTGTATGGATTGTTGATGGCAGAGGTTCAGAATTGTGTTCCTCTCATGTCTAGGTGTTGTTGGATGGTGAGTACTTGTGTTTCTGCATGTACGTGCGTTGTCGGTGAGGTTCTTGTAGAGTTTGTGATGATCCTTAGAGCTTTGTTTTGTATTGTTAGAAGTTTGTATGCTTTTGATGCTATGGGTGCCCAAGCTGGGCTAAGGTAGGAAATGACTTATTTTTTGTACTGCTTGTAGATCAGCGTAAAAGGTATTGAGCCCATTTATTTACTATTCTCAGTAGATATTTTATTAGTGAAATTGATTGTCTAACTTTCAAAAAACTGGAGCTTCATTTGTACAGTTCCATATAATTCTGTCAATCTCTCAATTTAAAGTTTGATTGATATATCAACTTCTTCATTATGACGTTTTGAAGTATATACACAACTACCTTATGCATGTGTGAATGTCATTACTATTACATTACGAGGGAAAGCAATAATACTTTTTGATCTGTGATCCCTAGTTTACAGTCATCTTTATTTTGCAGGGTCTCCTGCAATAAAAAACACTGATTTACCCTAAATTTATATAAAAAAATCCATCATATTATCTTCCATAGCATATTCACTAATCACTAATTACAATGGCGCAAAAACGTAGCGATAATAAATGTTTCACTCCGTAGAAAGAGAAGTGCTGTATTTTCCTTTCATTCGACCATGGACGTTTGTCAGTAACATAAATGTTTGGTACTTATCTGTATTCTATCATGGTTTCATTCCGTAATTCGAAAGTATGTGCAATAATGTGTACCTTAGTTCACTCTTCTGTGGTATATGCGGTTCGTAAACACGAACAGAAATTTTTAATAAGAAACTACGTAAAGTGCAAAAACTTTAAGGAAAACATACGATTGCATAAATTGAAGGGCAGGGTAAATGGGATGAGCACAAAGCTCTGCAGAAGAGGGTGAAGAGAATGATATGTAAGGCCAGAGTGAAAGATAGGAGACAAAAAGTTTAAAATCTTAGGAAAAAGGGTCCTAATAGAATTAAAGAGTAGCTTAATTTCTTACAAGGGACTAACAGAGATAGTGAAGTGCCATCTATGAATTAGTGGTTGATGGATGCAAATTGAGTGATAGGGTACAAATTGTGAAAGCAGTTGTGCACTTCAGGGAATACATTGGTAAAATAAGAGAGCAATTGATAGATGAAGAACTAGTAAATCTTTAGATTGAGGAATATGAGTTATGAATGGAAGATAAAATTATGGGTAAAGAGATTGAAAAGTTATTAAAAAATATGTAAGATAGGAAAGCTAGTGATGCTGATGAAATTTTTGTATGAGTTCTGTAGGCATGGTAGTAGTGGGAGTATAATTGAGATGTTGATATGTTCATTTGATAAGACAGAAAGGAGTCAAAAGATCTCAGATATGTGGAACAAATATAATATATTTTTATTGCACAAGGGTGGACATAAGAGCATGAAAGGACTAAAAAACTATAGACCTATTATGGGGGCTGACAGTAAGATTTCTGAGTCTGTACATAAAAACAATCACGAAACTACTATGAAATTATATCACTTACACTCATCTGAATGAGCATCTGTTCCTATCCCTGAGAGAATAAATTTGGAAATGCTTAGAAAAAATGTAGGTATGTAGTTGAAATAATTCAGAAGAGTCATGAATACAAATGGTAACAGAGTAAATCATAGAAAAAACTGCTTCCATGATTTACAGCAATGTGTTTGTATTTTTTGGCTGTAGCTTTTTTATTTTTAGTTTATGCTAGTATTTCCTCCGTTTTGCCAAAATAGTTTTCATTTTCAAAGGATGGTGCATCTTTCCTGTATCATGTATGTATTGATGACGCATCTTAATGTTTTTGAATAACAAGGTCTATTATTTGATATAAACATTAATTGAAAATTTTATTTTTTTACAGGAATAAAGTGGTTATCTATATAGAGCTTAAAGTATTTTTTAGGAAAAATGGAGTGGACACTAAAGCTTCACAAAGCTCCTAAGCGAGTGAACCATGCTGCTGTGGCTGTTGACGACTGCATCTATTCCTTTGGTGGCTATGTGTCAAATCATGATTTTTCTGATAGATCTATTCCAATTGAAGTATATGTTCTCAATATCCGTAAGTATGAGAGGAGTTTAAGGTATTGATCTTGTGTGTATTTTATTCAAAAATTTATTTCAGCTATGCTGTGGGGTAAAAAATTCTTAACATGTCAGTTTCTGAAAGGTAAAATAGACCCTAGATAATAGAAAAATCTAGTCTCTATGACTTAAGATGCTATAAATTGACCATGTGTTGTTGTAGTGTTGTCTTTGTTTGCAACTTCATCAACCACAGTAATACATCTAACTTGTTTTTAGAAAGACTGTGATATGTAACCAATTCAAAACCAAGAGGATAAAACTTCTCTTTGGTTGATTGCTGAGTTACAAAGAATGGCAAGTGGCAGAAAAGTTTGAAACAAATGCATGGGTATTGTGATAAAATGAAAGACTATAAGGGGAAAGTAATAGCTGAGCTAGAGAAGTAAAATAATTGTAAAACTTCAAGTTCTGTATGTAATGGATGTAAACTTCTAGTATATGTTGGAAAATTGCTGAGTATATGATTATTGTAAACTTATTTGCATGCATATTGAACTTTTTTCTATAATAATAATTCATTAAATAGTAGCATCTTGGATCTACTTCCAAGTTGAACAAGTGAATAAATATAGAGCAAACAAACAAGCAATGTGTGAGCTACTTTTAAAATGCTCTGATGCCTTCTATATGGCTTCCCATTTTCAAATCAGAATAGCATATGGGTAAGGTATTAGCTGTATAAAGATTTATTCATTAAGATTGATTTTTAACTGTACATCACATTTAAATAAGAAATATTGGTGAAAGTGCTGACTGGATCTTTGATGTTTGGTATTTAAGAAACTAATTATTCTTCACAGATCTTTCTTCATATCCCTGACATAAAATTCTCAATGCTGGAACTCATAACTTTATTGACCTTTATAAATATGAAGCTAATGACTGTTAGCAGCTACATGAAGAAAGAACTGAAAGAACTAAAAAATTATAGACCTATTGTTCAGGCTGGCTCGGTAAGATTTTTTGTGGAATCTTAAATGAAAGGATGAAACATGTGGTAGAAGAAAAAAGAGTAATGGGGAAAGAACAGAATGATTTTAGGAGAGATAGATGTAGTAAAGATAATTTGTTTGTGGTAAGTGAAATAATTGAAGGAAAGAGGAAGGAAAATAAAAAGGTGTATCTTGCATTTTTGGATATTGAGAAGCTGTATGATAGAGTAGACCATAGGAGGTTGCTAGACATGCTAGGAAAAATTGGTTTTAGTGAGAAGATAGTGAACATTGTGAAAAGTTTGTATGAGAATACATGTGCAGTATATTGGCTAGGAGATTTAGTGACAGGACAGGTGAGGAGTGTAAGGGGCATGTCTCCCTTACTGTTTGGCCTGTATACAGAAGAATTAGCTGTCTGCCTGAGAATGAGTGGTTTTGGACTGAAAGTTGGGAGGAGAAACTGCATTGTTTGCTGTATGCTGATGACATTGTTGTGGTTAGTGAATCAGAGCAGGAACTGCAAAGGATGTTGGAGATTGTGGATGGATACAGTAGAGATTTCGAGGGGAAATTGGGAGGAGATAAAAGGAAAGTTATGGTTATAAATGGTAATGAGACTGAGAGATAGAGAGTGGAATATTGGAGAAGTTAAGATAGGCAGAACTAAGGAATATAAGTACCTGAGATATATGTTGAGTGAAGATGGATGTGTGTGAGCAAAAGGTAAGAAAGTGGTAAAAGCTATGCAGTGGTGGGGAAGACCAAGCAGTGTGGCCAAATATAGAGCAAATAAGTATGAATGTGTCAGAGGAATTTGGAAGTGTGTTGCTGTACCTGACATAATGTTTGGCTTGAATGTTATGGCATGGAATAGAGGAGACCTTGAAAAGATGGAGATGCTGTAGAATAGGGCAGGTTGTTTGGCATTAGGTGCCCCAAAATGGACAGCTGTAGAAGCTATTGGAGAGGATCTAGGGTGGAGTCTATTTTCCAAAAGAATGGTAAAGGCTGTGTTGAACTATAAGGTGAGAATTGAGCAAGTAGAAAATAAAATGTGGGTTAAACGAATCTTTGAATGAAATCTGAGTGAGTCTTTGGGAGAAAATTTGCTGGGGGCATGAAAGAAAATTAAAGATTCATAAGACTGTTTGGGTTAGAATTGGAAGACTTATGGACGATTGGTTATTGAGAAGTCATGGAGGTGAAGGACTGGAGTGGGATTGCAATAAGTGGAAGAAAGAAATTGAAAAACTAACAAAATATTATGGTCTGAGCAAATGGAAGTGTAGTATGAATGGGAAAACTACTTAAATTTGCTATGCCAGTAAGAATGTACCAAGGTTTGAAATATTTTATGATGAAAGTTTTGGCAGCCAACTCTTGTTTGCCGTCAGATGTAAGGCATTAAGTGTGAATAGGCATACATGGAGGTGGAATGAGGGGAATACAAGGTTATGTCTGCAGTGTAACAGAGGAGTAGAGGAAATAGTTGAACATCTAGTCTTAGAATGTAGTAAATATGAACATGAGCGAGAGAGCCTTATGGATGTGGTCCATGAGCAGTATGGAGAGAACCAGTGGAATGCAAGGTGTGTTGAAGGGGGCTCTGGTATGAGATATCTTGTGGGGCTGGATGGAGAATGTAACATGACCTGTGGATGAGATAGTGTTTCTTGGTGCATGCGTGGAGTAAGCAAGACCGATATTGAATTTTCAGTTTCTTTAGGTGTGACTACCTACGGGGCATGTGATGAGCTGGATTTCCCAGTGATGTCATCACTTGACTGGTATATTTGCGTTGAGTGACTCGGGGTGTCCCTAGGGGAGATGCTTTGGATGACCCTATCTCACAGGGGACAGCCCTGGGATGCCATCCTGTTGTGTGTGTATTGGGGGAAATTGGAAGCTGTTACAAAGGCCTCAGCCAACCGCTGGCGCTCAAGTCTAAGTCTATGAATTGCATAGGTTTACCTTTGCTTGTTTCACCCAATTCTAACGGATGTTTTTGTATATGCAGGTAGCTACAAATGGCGTACCTTGTGTGTGCCTAGTAAAAATGCTCCCTATAGACGCTATGGCCATACTGTCGTGGCTCACGGAAGGAACGTCTATCTCTGGGGAGGACGCAATGATGAGCATTGTGATCGTGTTCTCTATTGCTTCAACACAGGTCAGTGGCATCTTGAGTATCCTTCACAGCACATATGTGGATCAGTCAAAATGCCATGATTATGTGGATTTTGTAAAGTCGTAACTACATCAGACCAGAAAATTTTAATGTTCTCAGAATAGAATAAGGCAATAGGAACGAGCCGTTTGGCCCATTCTTGGTTCAATACCGAAGTCCCATGCCGTATACCGAAGTCCCATGCCGTTACCTCATGCAGTCATTACATATTCTTATACTTCCATAGTCGAGTATACTAGTAAAATTTCCTATTGTTTTTACAAGCTTTTATCAGTATACTGGTTACAGAAGTTTTTAGTGCAATTACCCCCAATATAATTTCCCTTCAATTTAACCTTTAGGAGAGTCAGGAAGGTTTAGATGTTAGTGTAGTTGTTTGTATTATTTAAAATATCAGCATATAATTCATTAAAATGAAGAGAACTTCTGGCCTTGCATACCAAACAGAGTAACTTGCAGTAAGTTATGACCCTGAGATTCTACTCTGTTTAACTCATGATTATTTCTTCAGTGACTCACACATGGTCAAAACCAGACGTGAGTGGTCAAGTTCCCATGGCATCTGACGGCCATGCAGCGTGTATCCACAATGACGTCATGTTCATCCATGGAGGTTATGTGGAGCAGATCTCTCGGTTCACACTGGATTTGCATGCACTTGACCTTAACACTTTCATCTGGATTGAGATGCCCTTGAAGGTAAAACTGTAGGTCTATGCATACACTTGGCTAGTGATCTTGAGGGGGAGAAATATGTTAACTTGAGGGTATGAATAGTGCATTTCATCTGCTTGAAATGAAAATCTACTTGAAATGTGGAAGTACATGTTATTGTAGTCTAATTCAGATTACAGAACAATATTATTTCTGCGCAGTACAAGAGGTCTGTACACTAAATATATTTATTGTAAGAAGAGGCACAAACGTCCACACTATCATTTGGAAGCCAATTTTTCCTTGAGAAAGTGCTTTTTGGGTTCTGTTAAATTGCGAGTTAGAAAACCGTTCATTTTTTTGAGCAGTTGAACTAAAAATATCAATGTTGGAATACCAACATTGGCCAAGGTTTATGTATCATTGCTACCAGCTCATGCAAATCTGATATCTATACTGATAATGGCGATCAGTGTGACGGAATACGAGTTTAAGCCATGTGACTCATTAGGAGTATTGAACGGTATGACGAAGTAGGAGTTGTGAGTAACGTTACCTTGTTCTGCAGAGTTCATAACAGATATAGAGGGTGCGGTTTGTGTGTCCAGGGCCAGTATCCTCAGTATCGTGACTTCCACACCATGTGCTGTGATGAGGACGGCAACCTGCTTGTGTTTGGGGGGCGGGAGATGCCGCATCCTCTGTATGGAGGTCAAGACAAGGAGACTTACCCCAACAAGCTGCACATGTATTCCATTGAGAAGAAGAGCTGGAGGAAACTCAAGCCTACCAACGCTGATCTAGCACCTTGTGGTCGCCGCTCTCATTCTGCATGTGAGCTGTGTAGTGTGCTCTTATTGAGGGCTGGTGTGTGCTGTTATTGAGAGCTGGTGTGTGCTGTTATTGAGGGCTGGTGTGTGCTGTTATTGAGGGCTGGTGTGTGCTGTTATTGAGGGCTGGTGTGTGCTGTTATTGAGGTTATTAAGTAGCCGTTGAACAAGTGGCCATGAAGCGAGTGGCATTAATTATTGCGAGGTGCTGCTGTGTATGCAAATATCTTATTGAATAGCCTTTATAAGCCGACTTGAATGCCCCTGTACTGCTACCCTTCACACACAGCCAACCCAGTTGTGGAAGTTGAAGTTTGCACCATGCAAGTATTTTATCTGTTGGCGCCAGCGTGAGGGGTAGGTAACTCACGAGGCATGCTCGACTTATAAGCCAGATAATTTACTTCTTAAAACATTGCTCAATATCCTGTTTTAAGTACAGAAAAGTTTCATGTTCACAAAGCATAATTCAATTGCCTATTGTATGCCTATCCCAAGTACAGGGTGCGGAAACATAACTTTCTTTTTTCAAAGGGAGTTCTCTTCTAAAAAGGAAATTAAATTACCGCACCCTGTATAAGCTACTGATCAGTTTTTCAAGAAGTCATTTGATTTAGTTTAGAACTCTTTGTATATCATACACATGCGTTTCTTTCCAGTTTTCTACGATGGGAAACTATTCATATTTGCTGGGTTCAACAGCCAAACCTCCTGTCACATGAACGACCTTTACTCATTTGACCTGAGTAAGTATTGAGTGTTTATTCAAGTGTAAGTTGAGAATTAAATAATCTGATACGAGACGTTGCGTACCACAAGGGCGAAGATACCAATATAAGTTTTGAGTAATAGCCGTGCAAAGTTTGCATAATGGAAATATCCATAACATAATTAATTATAAACGTATCTATGTGTGATTTTAGTCTCATTAGTTGACGTGGCCAAAAATTGAAGCTCGCTGTGAGACTTCAGTAGTTAAGAAAAATGACTTCAGTGGTTGCGTGTTCACCGTCGTGGCACGGAGCGCCTCGTGTTTTCCGCTATACAGGGTGTCTCAAAAAAATGTACTCACCCTTTAACCGTTGCTAACATGCTGTCTTCTTTGTGTTGCAGGTGTGAGGTTCGAACCTTTGCGGACATGATTAAATGTGATTAAAGAATCATGTTCGCAAAGGTTCGAACCTCACACCAGCAACACAAAGAAGACAGCATGTTAGCAACGGTTAAAGGGTGAGTACATTTTTTTGAGACACCCTGTATTTCCATTCCGCTGCGAAAGTATTTAGTGATTTCTCAAATATAAGATTACATTACATGAATTTCTTCCAATTATTAGATTTATTTCAACAGGAACGGTAAATATCGCTGCTGTACCGATGTGGTTGTTCCCATTAATCTGAATCACTCGCCTAATGAATATTGATCAAATTTACCCGTATCTTTTACTCTTGGCATGCTTGTTTGCCCTCACTAAATCAAATTAAGGGCAACCACTAGCTTTGCAATGCTGTAAATGGTGTTGTAACGACGATTTCCTGCATTAGAGTTATATCTGCAGGTACTGGAGTACATAAATGTTGTTAACAGCTCTTGAAAGGTTCAGTGAGAAGTAAACTTATTATGTACAGAGTGTTTCACTTGTAAGGGATAACTTAAAGTAAAGTTGTGATGTCTCTGCCGTTAGTCTGTGGAGGTCAGTCATTAGGGGGTAGTGAGAACGAACAACAATCTTGTAGAAATAAAGATTTGAGCTTTAAGAGTATTGTAATTACTGCGCCACGAATTGTAGCCTCAGCTGCTAGTTACAGCACTAACTGTTGCCTCAGCTGCTAGTTACAACACTAACTGTTGCCTCAGGTGCTAGTTACAACACTAACTGTTGCCTCAGCTGCTAGTT
>VCRD01001681.1:76417-109266 GCA_006783055.1 Trinorchestia longiramus | reverse complement strand
CCACTGCCTTTTGTCTAATTCCCTCCTTTTGTCTAATTCCCTCCTTTTGTCTAATTCCCTCCTTTTGTCTAATTCCCTCCTTTTGTCTAATTCCCTCCTTTTGTCCAATTCTCTGCCTTCTGTTTCACTCCCTTTTTTCTAATTCCCTCTAATCTGTCTCATTTCCTGGCATGTGTCTCATTCTTCTTTCATTTCCTCTTTCTCATGGCTTGTACCAACACTTTTTCAGTTACCTCATGGCAATTATTATAACTTCTACATTTGTTTCTTGTATTATATTACTAGTGAATTTGAGCCTTAACAAATATTTGTTGATAAAACCATTAGGCTGTGTTTTAATATTACTGTAACTGCGGGAAATGCCACGACTTTACGTGAGGCTTGTGATGTGTGTCATCTGCTCCAATATTCGAGTTTAATCAGAAAGCCGCGTCCTGAGTTTTGTCCAAGACAGGCTTTTACCTTGGTTTTTTCGAGTTTATTCCTTGAATTCTTAAATCGTTTTTTCTACTTTTCTTTTCCATAATTTTTTGTGAGCAATTTTTGTTTGTTTTTTTGTTTGTCGTGTTAAAATTTCTGCTCGCTCAATGTTCACTCCTGGCACTTTAGTAAGTGTGACCTCAGACTCTAACTTGCAAGACTGAAGAAGTGCACAATTTCAGGTCGCCTGACTTCTACCACACGTGTTACACGCTGAGCGGCCTGAGTGTTGCACAACACTTCTGCTACGGCAACACCAGTCGCTGCACCGTCGTCGGTGATGCCTCCAATGAAGTGGTCAGTCTACTCGAAGTTTTCACTTTCACGAGGAGAAAAGGATGTGAGAGTACTTAGTAGGTGATAGAATTTAATGACTTTCATCAGGAGTAACTGCAATGTACTAGAAGGTACGCAGCAGGTGATGCCATTTAAATACCGATTTATTTCTTGTCGCATAGAAACAAACGCCCTTGTTATTGGATAAAAACGAGCGCATTTGAGCCAGACTACCATGTACTGTTGACGCAACATCACCCAAATTTTGACGACATATTACATATCAATTTAGCTACCACTTCACTCTGTGTCCAGCTATTAACGTATGAAACTAACAAATTTTCTTGAACATAAACACGTATCTCTGTGAACTAGATTACACGACATCCAGGCATCTAATGAAGACTCTCAGGAAGCCAAGTGCTTCTGTGAGCTGCATGATCTAGTCCAGTGGACTGACAAGATCAAATTCCCGTTTACGAGTGAAGTGAACCATTTTGCATTTCCTCTTTTCTTTTCGTCTAGGTTGCCTACGGTTCATGTTCAAAAATTTGTACTAGCAAGACTGCTTGTTTTCTTATTTTCTAAGTAGTTTTCTGTCTGCGGTGATCTGTTTATGCAAAGCGTTTCTTTTGCCCGAGTGTGCACCAGCACATATTTCTATATCATTTTAACTAACTTGGACTTGAATCAACTTCAACTTATTGTTACATTTTCTTCGATTTATTGTTTATCATGTTTTGGTTCTGTTACGATCATTCTAGTTTTAGTTTTTAATTTCCTTTCTTTCTCATGATGTAGGCCCTGACCCATCCTCTGTACAACGTTGGTATGAGTGCCGTCTTGTCTGCAAATCAGTTCTTCAAGCGACAGCCAGACGTGCAACCTAGCGTCTTCACACGACCTGTTGAGTCTCAGCAGTGTCCTCCTGCCAACGGACTCGGGCCTCATCGAAGTCCGCGTAGGGATGACATTCACAGTAACTCCAGCGCCCAGTACCATAAGTCTGGCTTCCCGCCTCAGAACACTTCTTCTCCCTCTGCTTCTTGTCAAGGTAGTGACGGGTGTCATAATGATAATGGACATCCTGAATCCCTGTCAAAAAATTCAAACGACTTTTCTGCGGAATGTCTCTCAGGCTCAGGAATAGAGGATACAGTTCAGCACAGGCTGCGAATTACTGGTGCGAAGGAATACAATGACGTAAAAATCACAGGGCCGCCAAAATTTGATTAACGCTACTTGGAGCATAGTTACAGTTGGCAAAAATTGAAACAAGGATGTGCGAATTTTTCTCTTATGATACTCATGAGATGGTAAATGTCCGAGATAAACTTTCCGTTCCACCACAAACGTTTAGGCATCTTTTAATGCCAGCCATGCCAAAATTTATAACATTATTACTCTCATTGTCAAGGTGCTGCATAGTAATAAATAACCTTTTTATTTACGTATATAATAGAAAATTTCTACACTTCATCCAACTGAATTGTCTTTTAATGAAAATTTTTTGGATTGCTATTATAGTCAGGAGGAGAATTTGTTAAAATAATGGAATGAATAATATTGAAAAGCATGATACAGCTGCTTCATAAGTGAGCCTGACGGTCAGTATAGTCTGTAAACTGTTCACATTTGTTCCCTCTTTATCGGAGGCTCGCCAAGATGCCCTTGCTGTGAGTCCTGTTACTCTAAATTGTTGACGTATTTCTAAGGCTAGTGTTGCTGACTTGACAGAATCACCAAGATGATAATAGCAATTGATTCTTCGTTTGAATTACTTCTCTCTTCACATTATCTAGCTCTTTTCTTAGATGTGATGGTATTTTTAAAGTTCTTTTTGGCTAGCGGAACGATATGACGCTTTCTAGGTATTTAGAGCAATGGCGCCGTGAAAGCCTGCTGTGAGCATCTTGTTACTATGTGAGCCTTGTAAAATATTCACGCTTACATTTATGGAATTTGTTAGTAACATACGGAGTTAGTTACTACTGACACATCTGTGGTGTACCTCAAATCAGTATTTCTATACGGAAAATGTGGAAAAGTTAACATAGCTGATGAATTCAAACACGAATTATTCAAACATAATTTGAATTATGTTTGGATAATGATTAAAATGATGGATTTGTAGTCATAAATACAGAGTGCGGCGGATAAATAATCGCTTTTTTAGGTCTCAATAAAAATTCTCTTATTAAAAGAAAAATAGTTTTATTGAAAAACAAACTATATGATCACCTTTGTAGACCCTCTGGCTACTTCTTACTCGATGAAGCCGCCTCTTATATTGAATTCAGGCTATATACGCCCTCTGAACCTACTGCAGCTCTTCTTGACCTCTCTAGGGCTGCAGTAGGTTCAGACCTCGACCTCTTCTTGACGACCTGTAGATTAACGAAAACCACCTTGATCCGCTTAATCAATTCGTCCTCGGTTGTGCATGGGGTTAGGTTGGTGTTCCGTTCGACTGCAACCGATACAAAAAAGTCTGTTGGATTGAGGTCGGGAGAGTTGGGAGGCCAGATGTCAGAAGAGGCAAAGTCATGGAAGTTCTTTGATATCATTTCTACCCTTTAATGATCCTGCCTAGCGGCTGTTGCTTCGAAGTCCAGCGTGATTTGACATCAATATTGCGTGTCTTTTTCATAGATCTAGGAGTTTAAACTCCACTGCTGATGCCGACAGTACAAACACTACTGATGGCTAGGTTCAATTTTGACCGAATGAAGAATGTCCTTGGTTATTTATTCGCGGCACCCTGAATATGAACGTGCAATGGTTCTGTGTTTGTATTACATAGTGAAAACGTTTTTATTGTTTCGACGAAGTTCATTATTCTCCTGAAACTAATGTTTTAAGATCATCATACCATGGCACTGCGATCAGTTGACTTACTGCATGTCTCACGCCTTACTATCTGTGCTTTTTCACATGCTTCTGTACTGTACGAGTATGTTGTCACCTGAACCACTTTTTGCCATTTGCAAGCCCGCAGAACCAAATATTTGATATCGGTCGATTTGAATTTTGAGCTCACGACTAAACTTATTTAAAGATTTTTGACTACTTAATATTCTTTGACCAAGAAGTTAGTTTGGTTTCGATACAGCGATATTGTTTTCGAACCTATACATGATAGTCATATGAATGGTATTTGCTAATCGTAGTAATTTTCTGTAGCATGTACTATTCTTTTGTATGGTTAAGCAAAAGCGTGTTTTTCACCTTTATTTTGCCTTAAGACACCTTGCCCAACACTTATGTGTTAACAGTCTGTATGTAGGAGCTTTAGGGATTTGTTTTATTTCTCAATAGTTTGTTCCCATTGCCGTGTTGAATGTAATCAGCGTTAGTTACTTTCTCATTGCAGTAATTTTACCACGCACCTTCGTTACAATTTTGCATGTTGAAGTGAAATTTTAGCAGCAATTATTCGATATTCAGAATTTTAACATAGTTCTCGAAAGCTGACGTACGGGGCCTTTTTAGCACTGCAAGGACATGTTAACTGCTCTTTTTAACTTTATTAGTGTTATCAGGTTTCGAAAGATTCCAAATTTGTGAAAGTTCTTGTATTCATTTAAGGACTTCTCAAAAGTACCACTTTTGTTGAAAGTTCTTGTAATAGTTTCAGGACTTCCAAATTGTTGTAGAATTGGTGAAACCTTCTTGTCTATTTGAGGACTTGGATGCGACTGTGATCTGTGTTACGCTTCATAGGGTACATGGTCCTCAGAGTTGGGCTCCAGTTGAGATATCAAGTTCTGTTCTTGACTGGTGTTCATGTTACGCGTTCTCTCTCATGCTTCTGTATTGCCTAATCAGTCTCGAGTATCTGCACGACTATGTGCTATTTCGTTCTTCTTCTTTTCATTTCTTGTGGAGACTTTTAATGGAATTCGGCATGAACTAAAGTTTTTTCATTGTTCTTGATTAGAGGGCTCCGCAACTTACCTTCATTGATTTACAATTTAAATAGGAATACAATACAAATGTCGTTACTAATTTCGAAGCAAAAAGCTCTATCTATCTAATTTTCTTTTCCACATATTCTGAAAACAATTTTTCGAAAAGTTTCGTCTTGAGTCTCCGTAAGTTATTAATTTGTTGAACCTTTTGAACGATTGATATACTTTGAAAGAGTCCACATAGAGCTGTGCACTGCCATTTGTGACTACGTCGTTGATAATATTAGTAATTGTATATGGTGGTAATATTCGCTCCTAGAGTGACAATTCTGGTAGATAATAATCTGTCACAAAGTGATCAAACCACCTTGCTGTAACGAGGAAATGTATCTAAACTTTCATCATATTACCTTCATTGCATGAATTATCATGGATACATCGTCAAAATTTGACATCTATATATTTATTGGAACTATTTAATACTCTCATATATTTGGAGCTTGTTTAATTTTTCAACTTTCTGCTGTAACTCTCACTTCAAATTCTTGTGGGAGCAGTCTAGAACTTCGTACATATGGCGACCAGCTATAGCCCAGCAGCATCTGTGAAGTGGTCTTTGTTGTCGGATCATTTTGCCTTTGTTTCCTCTTCTCTCAGATCACCAAAACCAACTTCTAGTGCTATAAAGCTCCTGCTTGGTTGTCTTCGCTACATTTTTTTAATTTTTATCTTTTTCGATTACTTACGAAATTTTTGGACTGCTTTTGTAACGGTTATGTATTATGAGAAAATGTACGTGCATAGCGAAGTACTGAATCGTCTGCAGGGATTTCACGAACTCCCTGCGCAGTGTCAGCAGAACTTCAAAGTCTATCATGGTTTGTCTTCCAGAGTTTGGTTGACCTTAATTATTGTTTCTTTTCTCAGAAGTTCCCTAGCGAGTACATCAACCGCTATGGGGGTGCGTGAGTGAGTATATCTCGGGGAGGTCGTGAGGCGTTTATTTACAATATTGCAATATAAGTTTGAAGCACTACGAACTCTTACCAAGCTCTGTTATGCACATTACTGTATAATTCAGACACAAATCGTGTCTCGGGAAGTTTGAGGTTCGTGGGAACTGACTTACTAGTAGTTTGTAGGGAATAAAGTTAAGGATTCCCTGTTGGACTAAATTGTCTCATACATGGTGGAGGCCGAGCTACAGTTAGGACCACTTTCTCAGAGGATCTTTATTGGTGTTTTTTCTGCATTTTCCTCTAATCTTGTTGCTCTATCATTAACGACTTTGTTCGTTTCAGGAAAACGGCGAGTGCTTTTATATTCTGTTCCAATGTACCGACGTATGCATCTCCAATCCCTGAATTGCCTCCCCAAGGGGATGGCTCTTCAGCGTGTGTTTTTGAGAAGAAAGCTTCTTGGTGAGAGAGATCATCTCAAGAGGGCCCCGACGAGAGTGCTGCTATGTCTCGTGTCAAATTTTGAAGGTTGTGTCTGTCCTCGTTTTGAAGCCTAAATTTTGTTTCTTCTAACATCCCTGCCGTCACTGAGTCTACGGTTGTAGATGCAGCTCAGTTTGATTTAGTGAAAGGAGTTACCTTTATGTTGCACACACGCAGGCGGTGAGTGACGTAACGAGTAACGATAGGCCCGTTTGAAGGTCTTCAGCTACATTCTTGTACATTAACGCCCTTTACTTATACATATTTTGGTCGGTTTCAATTACTTGATGTTAAAATCGTACTGTGTTCATGTTGTGAGTAACCTTATTTTATAGAATCTTCGAATTGACATGAGAACGATTGTTTGTCGATCTTTATGATGTATCATGTCCTTTCTATCATCTTGAATTTTCTCGCTCGCGCTAGGTTATGTATATGAATACGTTGAAACACAAAATTAATTCGTTGCTCTCTTGCACCAGAACTGCAAGAATGTTTTTTTAATAGTAAGCAGTTGTGTACCAATGGAGTAAATGAAGAAGGGCACGGAACAAGACAATACAAGTCTTTTTTGCACTTAAAATTTTGCTGCAGATTCAGTGACGATTGTTACAAACTCATCTGAACAGAATATTCAAGTCAATTTAACGTAATTATCGCAAACTTTTCAACTTAGTGGCTTCATTTAGTGTAGGTAAATTATTCTAATTCATTGGTTATTTTCACTTCGATAATGCCTAACGTTAATAAAATTTGGTATTCTCGTTCCAATTCTTTCTTCAAATTCGTAATAAAATATTTTAAATAATTGCTGTTACTCGTCCTTCATGAAATGTGTCGCGAAGTAATACTGCTATTTGGCTTCTATCGTCTGAAAATCAATTTGAGGAAAATCACTACCAATAATAAACTACATAATTCACTTAAACAACATTTAATCTGAAATGTCAAGTTTTTTATTTCCAGTGTGTTGGTAAACCCTATTCCCAGAAATTTTCGGGAGATGACTCATTACAGCGTTGTATCAACTTTTAAACTAACAGTTTTCATTAAATCGTACTGTCAAGTCTTCACATATTCACAAAAATGCTTATTTTTGAGACATATGTAGTTTGAGAACAACATAGCATTAAGTTGGATATTAAAAATATCTCGCGCATATTTTCCATCATTAGTGACACAAAAGTTTAGACTTCGTAGGTTTCTAGCAATACATTCACGGGTACTTGCCCGTTCACTGCGAGTTTCCCGTTCAACAATTATGAGTTCCCAATGTATTGACTGGTACTTGCCTGTTCACTGCGAATAATCTGTTCAACAATTATGAGTTCTCAATGCATTCACGGGTACTTGCCTGTTCACTGCAAGTTCCCTGTTCCTGCTGATAATGTTAGCACAATAACGTATTAAGAAGTGTAGTGTATCTGTGCCGATATACTTATACCTTCAAGTTGAATCGAGGCTATGTACAAACCAACAACTATTGTGAAGTCTAGTATGGTTAACTTGAACCTGTGGTGGCCGAAGAAATAATAGGTACCGAGTTGTACTGAATTTTCAGACTTTACAAACTGAAATTTTTCATAGATAGACAATAATGCCGTTGACAATGCAAAAAAATCAAGTAAATTGTTGAATAATACGGCGAAATTGTATAAGCTTCGTTAAAAAAATTACGAAGTTTTGAAACTGAAGCTTACTGTTGTGTGCACAGTGGAAATTTTTTTCTTGAATAATTATTCACCCACGATTTTAATGGAAATTTCAGATTTCTACGTCTGAAAATTGTTGCTATTTTGAAGATTAAGTTATTGATTGCTGTGTAGTTGCACCATCGGTTGATTAATACTTTCCTGTATTTGTGTTCATTCTGTCGGATGTCAGAAGTTCAAGTCCGGCCTCGTGGGCGGATGAAAGTATTTTACGCCGCCCGTTTTCTGGAAAAATAGGTTTGTTACATTCTTAATACATAAACTTCTTAGTAAAATCTACTACATCACATTAGTAAAACGTACTTGAAACTCTGCTAAAATAAATTTAAATACTTTGGTAACTACCTATGTAATTACTCTCCGCAGAAAGAATTTTACCAAGTGTTATGCTATTACTGTATACACTAAAGAGTGAATTAGTGCTGACAGTGTACTGGCTTACTGCAATTTCAGCAAAATCATGGCATGCTGCTGCTAACATTTATGACCACGACAGGCTGCGCCACTCTCTGAGGAAAAATATTAACATTGATGTCCATTAAATATAATTTTGCGGCTATCGCGCAATTTTTGCAGCTGAGACTATTTACAATTTTTTATGATTTGCTGAACAGTAACTGATTTAAATTATAATGCTTAATGTAACTCCTAATGAACTAGAGAAAAGTAGTTTTACTCGTAGGATATGAACCTGGGCATAGCTTTCGGCGTGTTCTCGCATTCCAATTGGAATCTTAAAGGTCTGATGACTCCGTATACGCCAGATCTATTCATCACCAGTAGATTATGTTTCCATTGTGATCTTTAATATGAAGGGGAAACAAGAATTTTCAATAATATTGTTATATTTTGGAAAATGAAATAGCTAATGTTTAAAAGGCGTAGAGAACATCGGCAAATGGAAAGTGCATCCGATGTGGATGACTCGGAACGGCATAAAACAGTTATAATGTATTTCAGAGATAAAATTACACTTCTTCAACCTCAAATGCATTAGATTCAAGTTTGTGTGTCACGTACAACGTGTGATGTGTGCAGCTATACTCAAGCGTGATAAGATTCTTTACCTCTAGTATTATGCTTCGAGTCCCAAGGCAGAGCAGGGCACCATCTAAATCATTGGACAGTATCATGAGTTCTGAATCATTCATAGGTATTTTCATCTATGAGTACTTGCCTGTTTACTGTGAGTTCCCTGTTCAATAATTATGAGTTCCTAATGCATTCACGGGTACTTGCCTGTTCACTGCGAGTTCCCTGTTCAACAACTATGAGTTCACAATGCATTGACGAGCCTGTTCACAGCGAGTTCCCTGTTCAACAATGAGTTCTCAATGCATTGACGGGTACTTGCCTGTTCACTGCGAGTTCCCCCAAGAAGACCCCACCACCGATGATGCACCCGAACACGAGCACCAGGAAGACGCCTTGTAGGTGATCTAGACTCAGGACCACGGCGCCGTGGTCTGCAGATGCAGACTCTACAGAGCTACCACTTGACTCTGACTGCTGGTTAGCAAGTGACTGCTGCTCTAGGATCACATCCTTTGGAAATTAAGCATAAAAATAAATCAAGTGTCTAGACCAAGGACTTTCATTTCTAGAATATTTTGATTTGAATGGTGAATATTTTGATGGAATGGATTTTGAATTTTCTCCCATTTTATTTGATTGCACCTCATAAAAATACAAACAACGCATAATATTCAGGATAGCGAACGGTGCAGTCAATATGAACATGCAGGAAATGTTTTCATTGAACCTCTTAAGGCGTTGTTTTAATTTCGTTTGGTGAACACGTGTACTATTCTTATAAACTCTTGATTTGTTTAAAGCTATAAAAATATGCTAACTTCAACAAATTCCCGCGTTCCTAACTCGAATTTAGAAATACATGTTACCATTATAATTTCCAGCAAATGAATGACCGAAAAAGTATGTGAAATATTTCTACAATATTTTCATTGTTAATATCTAAAGAGAAAATTTAACGGGTTTTCCTTCTTATATTATATTTTTAATAAACTTTTGAATACGACGCATATCTCGCTGCCTAAATAGGCTTTAGTTCTTGTAACGAGATCCTAACCTCCTCGTGTACTCACACTGAGCCATTTTGTGACGAGTCCTCCCTGCCGCGCTCTCTGGATCAGTTCATCGAATCTGGTACGATGAAACATAAAATTGCTAAATAATATACAATAAAATGCTGAAGATTGTTGAATCTGATACGATAAAATAAATTTAGTCGAATCTGACGCGATGAAACAACATAAGGTTGTCGAAACTGATACGATAAAATACCGCGAGCAGTACACGTATGATCGAGCAAAGATAAAAAATAAGTGGACACAATAGATTAATATGCAAATTCATATACTTTATGATAGTTACGATAGCATTTAATCAGTAAGGAAAAATGGTAGATTTTATTTGCAATTTAAGTAACGCTACGACAGGATTTTATGCTTCACGAATGTCATGCTTCGACTAATAGTGGATCAGGAACCCCTCAGTTCTATGAAGTACTGATTCCATATCTTTCTTAAACTGCTGGGGCCTGTGTATGATTGCAGTGCACGTGCGTGATTGATACCTTTACGTTAGACGGCATGAAACTTTAGTAGTAGCCCAAGAATGGACCAAATGGGTCGTTCCTATCGCCATATTCTTTTCTATTCACTAACACATTTTTAAAATTCTGGGTGTCCATAAGTCTCTTTACCATTTCAAAAGTTCATTACATTTTGTGCGTATTTATTTATTACATTTTGTTGTTACAAATGCAAAATTACGTTTTTCATTTGTGTGTTTCAGGGATCCCGTTTGTGAAAGAGATCCCGTTTGTGTTGAAACTTTATGAGAGACTTTTATAAGAGACTTTATGGACACCCTGTAATTTACTGACCGTTTTTTGAAGGGTGCTTTCCTTGTCATGGGCCAAGCGATGTGCTCCTGCATGAGCTCGAAACCCGTGAGCGTGACGAGCGGCTGTCCACTTCTGTCTGTGAAGTGCACCGCAATATTGAGGCGGGTCGTAATGCGGTTGTCCTGCACCACAAATATAAAGTTAAATCAACTCTACCTTAATGTATCACACAGTACACGTGTTTACTGGGTTTGCAATTCGTAATGTTAATATCTTAAGACTAGTGGTGCTGCTCCCAGCGACTGTCCAGTACCTCGTGTGTTGCGATTGAGGTAGAGGCTCGTAGGGACATTAGATGAGTGGGATGTTGAAATAGTCTTCGTTATATCGTACGCCACAAGCAGAAAAAATTTGAGGGCACTGTGGAGCCTCTTACCAGCGACCTGCTTAGCACAAGTCACTAACCACTCGACCATAGCAGCAGCAGCACAAATATAGAGATAAATCAACTTTATTCCCGTGTATCATACAATGCACGCATTGGGATTCGGTGTTCCATTCTCAACACCAACATTTTGAAGCCAGTGACTTGAAGTAGAAGTTCACAGAGGCGCTTTGTGAGCTTAATGGACGGCTGTGACCACGTGTCCTGCATCGCAGGCAAGGCGTTTATCTTCAGTCAATCGATGCTCCGCAGAAACTGACTACGGTGAAGAGTTTCGAACCTCCGTCTCTTCCATCGTAAACGGGAACACACGCCACTCACCATTGTGACGGCATAGTCAACGCTTTGCACCAACTGGGGTCTCATTGCTTTTGCGGGGTTACTTGGCTGTGTTCGTTACAAGGTTATTGCGTTTCTGAAGTTTTTTGCGGCTATCCGTTCTTTGTGGAGATACTCGACCTGATTGTCATCGAACTCACTATAAACTTTTCAGTGTACTTGCACGTTGAGGGCATTACTACGTGCAGGAATCTTTGTAACTGTACTACGTGCAGTAATCTTTGCAATAACATTGGGTGCAGTAGTAATTACTACACTGCGTGCTAAGTAATTACTACACTGCTTGCAGGAATCTTTGTTACTACACCGCGTGCAGGAATCTTTGTTACTCCCCTGCTTGCAGGAATCTTTATGACTACAACTATGCTCAATGTCTAGCATCATGCACTATCATTTCTCACTCAGCCAAGACACTCACCCACGTGGCCAGGGACCCAGCGACAACCTCCTTCAGGATATCGTCTAAGGACGTCCTCCACTGCACCCCATGCCTCAGCCTCACCAGCACCGGATCTTCCGTCTGCTCCAGCAGCGAATTCTGGACTCCACCGAAGTTCACCTGCAGCAATGATTACACAGAATTAAGAAATTGAGGCTGTAGAAGTTGTCATTGTCTTAGGAATGGAAAATTGTAGCTTTAATAATTGGTACATATGATTTTTCCATCTCGTACTTATATTTTCGTATCTTTAAATGTGGAATAGTGATAGATTTGAATCAAAATTACAGCATTCATTTGTATACTTCTTAAAAACTGAAATTTTACATATTTTTCAGATTAAATTCATGAAGGAAGAGATGAACCAGTAGATATTTGAGTAAATGATTCTATAGAATTTATAATTCTAAATAATTCCCGCTCAGTCCAACCAGTTTTTCCTTTCAATGTTCTTAAGCCTTGAATCCCAGTGTTGCATTAAGAAATATTTGCATTTGATCAAAGGGTGAATCTATTAAAGATTATCCATTCATTACTATTATTGTTTCATCGAAGTGAACGAGTTCAATCAGTCGCTTAAATAACAATGTGTATTATTTCGATTGGATAAAATATTCTTAATTGTTGCAGCAAATTCAAATGCCAGAATAACTGAGCATTCAGGACTATGATACCTCGACAGAGTTTGCTTCACTTCGTATTAATTTCTCTTCTCGACTTTTTACATACAGTTTAGGAGAGCTATTTATAATATGCATCTCACCTCATAATTTTGATGTTGCATTTAATAAAATTTCTCGAGTATTTTCTTTCATTTTATTTTGTTTGCGTTGTCCTGTGCTCTTTATCGAGGTCGCAATCCTTCTTTGGAATGGTGGAATGGCGAACAATACATCATAGGTTTGATTTAGAATTAGGAATAAGTTAGGTTTAGTAATAAGGGTACGTTAGGGTGAGAAAGCAGGATGGATTAGTTTTGAAACAAAAATAGGTTTGCTTCAAAAAATGGGTACGTTTGGTTTAAAAATAAGGATAAGTTACGTTTAAAACCAGGGACAAATTACGTGTAAAAATGACAGATTACGTTTAGAAATAAGGCTAGGTTTGATTTAGAGCACTCACTTTACCCCATTCGATATTGGAAGACACGAGCTGCTCCAGGTTCATGATAGGAGAGCTGTAGCCGGGCAGAATAAGGAAGGACGTGAGAGACGAAGAGTACATGATGCTGATGATCATGGCAGACATGAGCCAGAAGATTGTGAACACTCGACTGCTGTCACCCTTCACTTCAACGGGAGTGCCGCGCTGTTCAGAGCGTAAAGAAAGGGTTTCGTAGAGGAAAGTATACGCGCTTCACAGAAATCACTTCGAAAATTTTGTATGGATATGTTCAGAAATGAAGATCAAGACACAGTAGCATCGTGTGTATGCATATTGCATGCAAGCGTAGTAATAGAAGGATATCACATTTCAAAAGGATTGAACGATCTTTGTGCGTATGAAATCCGAGTTAGCTTACGTTTACCATTTCTTACCCAAGATTTTAACTTAAATTTAAACGTCAGTCCACTAAAAAGTAGAAAGAGCAAAGGCTCATCACTTCCATCACTCGAGCACCTAGTCAAACAGTGCAATATGTTTGAGTGCCTATCTTTAATTTTTCACTGTAAGCATGATTACTACAAAGCGCGTTTTTGAAATACAGTAAAAGTCCTCATTTCCGGACAGCTATTTTCCCGGACAACATAATTTCTGGACACATGATATTCCGACAATCTAATTACCGGACATGTTTTCCTCTTATGCTCTTGTGGTTTATATGTATGTTTTTCTTGCAAAAATAACTTCATGCTTAGAATGTTGGAGGAAAAATTTAAACCTTTAGATTTTCAGACAAGTTTCAACATCAAGGAAGCTGTTTTCCTATCGAGTGAATCATGGAACACTGTGAAACAAACAACCCTTTCACGGGCATGGAAGAATTTAAATGGGGAAAATAGGGATACAAGTGAAACTGATAGTGATGTCGTTGAAACTTCGAATTCTTAGCTCGTAGAAGAAACTTTAATATTGAATGAGACACAAACTAATTCCTGAGGGCGATCAGCTTCAAACCCTTACTTCTGATGATCTTAGAAAATGGACAGATGAAGAGGATATTTCAACTTCTCCTTCCACAGAGCAAAAAAATGCTGTTCCACACTCTGACGAAAAATATTCTGACAGCTCTACTTTTTCAGAACAAAACAATGATGAATCAATAACGTGGGAACCTATACAAAATTCAATTTTGCAAGTTGAGAACTTCATGGAAAAAAATTTTAGCATGAGTGAACGTATTCATGCTAGAACATTTCAAAGGTGCTTGGCAATTAAAAAAATGAAAGCAGCTGAAGTAAGGGAAACAGTGAAAGGTGCTATGAATGCTTATGAAACTAAAGAATAAAACTTTATTATAAATATGGTATATGTTTAAGTATACGTTATGAATCTCAAAATGCATTCATTTTTATAATTTAACGCATGTACTATTAACGTAAATACTTGCAATTTTGCAGGTCAAGTTTTTTCTATTATTATTTATTGAACTCGTGAAAAATATATTTTGATTTATTACTGTTACATTTATCATCTCTGTGTTGCTATCGTTTCTAGCAATTCTTAAAAATAAACGATACTTAGAACTCAGTCTCTCAATTAACCACACATCGAATCACCACATTATTTCCGGACGTCCCCACATCTGGACTGCGTGGCTGTCAGGAGTAAAAACATGTATAAATTTTATCACTATGATCTGTGTTTTTCACGAACGAATCTTGAAAGCTGAGTAAGACTGTAGTATTCTTCATGATACTAAGTTGCGAGTAAAATCAATAGTCAATAAAAGCATGAACAACACAAATTTACTCTATCATTACTTCTAACAGTGAACTCGTTTTTCACTTCTATCATCATCACTCCTAATAGTGAGCGCATTTGTCACCTACCATCACGCTATCATCGTAATCTCTACCCAAAGTGGTGCTGTAATTGACCTTACAGGGCAAGGGTCTTGGTTCACAACATGGTGATGCAGCACACGCCCTCACCATGAACACGGGCTGCAGGGTGTAAACGGCGGCATGAAAGAGGTTCAGGAACCACTTGTCCTGGTGTACAGAGCACCGTACGATGAGCGTGAGCACCGGGCCAGAGAGTGTAATGCACGCTGCGACTGTGAGCCACACCCCCAGCGTGAAGGGTCTGGAAATAACTAGAGTGATGGGTCTGCAGGATAGGGAATAGTCTGTGTGAACAAACGGGGTTAAAGGTCTACGAGATCAACAAGCGTGAAGGATCTGGAGAACAGCTAGATGGGAGGGGGCTACGAAAAAAGAAATAGTCAGTAGGAATATTGAGGTAAAAGGGTCTACTGGGACAATATGGAAGAATTCTGTCTCAAGTTAAGAAACAGTGAGAGGGAATTATGAAAATGATGGATTTAGGTGAACTGCTCGAGTGATGGGTCTGGGGGAAAGAAATAGTCAGCGAGAACAACTAGGACAAAGTATGGAAAGAAAAAACTCTTTGAGAACGAGAAGGAAGGTCTAGTAGTCGTAAGTAATATCTTTGTGGATAACCGAAGTGGAAGCTACAAAGGAAGGAGGTGAAGAACAACAGTTTATTGAACACGAAAGCGAGTATCGAGTTATATGTTACGCCAACGAAGCAAAAGCGATGTAATGTACGAAGTTTCTTTTTCATTTTCCAAAGAACTGCTATGTAGATTCAAGTTCAGGCACTGTTTTTCCCCGAAAACAGTCAAAATGAGTTCACATATTTGCAGTCTTTATTGGCTCTGTTATGCTTCTCAATATGAAATAGAGAAATTTTGCAAGCATCCTAATTATAAATCTTTAACATTACTACGTCTTTTGATTTATTTACTCGTTACACTCACCCAAGGAGAATTGTGAATAAAATTCGTTGTCTAGGAAAGGATCGAGGTGTGAAAGCAAAGAATAGAAGTGGTACGCAGTTCATTGCTTAAACTGACTGATGTCTTGAGTCTGCTTATATAACATGAAAGTTAATAGGCAGTAGAAAAAGTCTTATAAGTAGCACACAACTGTAGCTATATTATACATCAATCCAGGGACTGATTTCAAATTGCATTCTCTTTAAGATAAAAGTTACAAGACAAACAGGGATAAATTCTAGCTCTCAGTAATATTTGACATGTTACAAGTGTGTGCACTAAATACTTCACAAGCCCCAGGAAGAGAGGTAGTGGCCGAGCCCTCGGAGTGAGTAGCTCAGACGCGTCGTCCAAGAAGCTGCGGCTGAAGTCGACGTAGCGAGCCCGCTCTGCTGAGAAAGTGATGTCGCTCATTGCCCAGTCTGCCTCCTCCCTCTCCACCAGACCTGTACCATCACATGTAGGCCATTTTCAAGGTTAGATAATGGTTGTTTCTTTTTGGTGTACCCAACCTGCACCATCATAATTGTAGGATTTTTTCAATGGAAGATCATTGTTGTCTCCTTGTCCATGACCTACGTACTTCAAAGGACCTACAGATTTTCGTGTCGGGATAGATCACAATCACACGTACATTATTAGAGCACAGAATGGTTTTCTAATATAGCACAAAATATCCTAATATTATTCTGGCTCTACACTTGAACATATAATCACTTCATTTCCTTACTTGAGCTAATCTTAATTTTGTTAATTTTTCTGAATTAAGGATTCTGAATATTCGAGAGGCGATGAGATCAGTTTTGGGTTTAAATGACATCAATCGAGCTTTGCATTTGAACATTTTTATGATTTATCAAGAATAAATCATACCCCAGGCTGATAAGTAAAAATGAGTTTTCAGAAGGATTTAAATTAGGTTAAATCATGACTGATTTAACATGAGGGGAAACAAATTTACTTGGAGTCAAATGGGTTCATTCTCAATACTATAAAACAAAGTAATATCGACTCATTAGAGGAAAATAGACCTGAATTACATGAATAAGAAAACATGTATGAAAAACTAAGGTGTGTATAACGTGAAGACTGCATAAACATGAATCTGAGGTTTAAATGAATTACGCTTTATAAATTTATGAGTGAAAAACTACGGGGATGTTTTGAAGTAGGAGGCGGGAAATTTTTACAAATTTTGACTCTGCTCACATGACTTACTTAGGCTCAGACTTCGAGTCAAACTCAGGCTAGACTCAAGTAGCTCTGACACAGGTATGACCAAATATGTAATATCCATTCAAGAATAATATTGATAAATGCAATGATTACGAATGTTGAATCACCGTTTATCGTTTAATAGAAACTGAAAAAGGTTCTACAGGGTGGGGCATAAATTTCCATAGATAAGCGAATGTGTAATGAATATTTTTTATTTTTCAGGCATAACTTCATCTGTGCGAATGCGTGTTCATCAACAGTGGAAAACACGTATCAATATCAGTATTCAAAACGATGTCAATCATATAGATCACATCATATAAATCAAACTTGTTCAATATAGGACGTTTATTTTACTTGTGTATGGAAACATATGGCTCACCCTGTAGTTACTCATCCGATATAATTTCACGGGTATTATCAGACAAATTGAACATATATTTTTATGATATGCAATAGAAAACCTGATACATCAAATGAATAAAATTATCTGCATGTAGATAAGTGGAACAAATGCTGGAATTTGTTCGAACGTACGTCATTTAACTGTGCAAACTTTGATGCATGAAATTTTATCCATAAATGAATTAATGGATTCATAGTGTAGACTTCACACATCATAATCCTCGACAAGCTTTCCAACGAATAGTATTTTGTTCTTTAAAGTCTGTAAATTTTACCTGAGCCACAATAATGGAAGTAAGCACAATCTCATCAAGATGTTTTATTCACATCAGTCTTTTTCAAGTCACCTACAAGGATTTTTATTATGCAGTAAAATTGCAAACCGAGTAAACAATTGGTCAGTTATTTTCTTTACGAAAATGTGCTGTTCCAGGTACAAAGAGCTCATTAGCACTGGTTCATTTCATGGAAAATTACTTTCAATATCCCTAAAGAACGCAAATAGGAGTTAGTCTCATTATTCTGAAAGAACGCAAATAGATGAGAAGAATATATTACCCCATGCACGAGGATTTTATAAATATTTCCGTGACAGATTAAAGGTTATTTGCGAATAATTCGTCCGCAATTTATCGACGGAATATACAGAGTCCTTTTTACTATATCGGGCGACAGAAATGTACTTATGATTAAATTCACCCAACAGGAAATGTCGACGCTCAGATCATTCACGAACATCTAACTCATACAAATGTGAGTGCAGTTCTGTTGCATCTAATTTATGAAATTTTATAAATGAAAGTAAATATACATTTCAAAGTTCGCACTATGATTGGTTTCTAAGTATCGGTAAATTGTGTCATTGGTCCTTATCTGCTTTGATGAAGCTATCTGAATGATAGCTCCATAATGACAAAGAAACCCCATTTATATATCTTGCTTGAGAAACTAGAGGTGTTATAGCATTACTAAAAGTGTTTACATGTGATAGATAATTGAAAAGCTAATAAATGGGTTCGATCAATTCAAATGAAAATAATTTTAATGGTAATAATTAGCTTTTAAGTACAGGACGATGATTTCAAACAAATTGATGTGTTTCAGCTCCTGACTCCCTGGTGGACTATGTGCATTTCAATACTGGAATTTGCTTGTCGTGTGCTCAAATGTACCCGAGCTTATATATATATATGTATATATATATATATATATAATAAATATGAACATCAACTTAAAGTAAATTTATAGTCACAGTGTCTGATAAGAGAACTATTAGAACAGAAGTCGATCTGATATGATCTAGTAGAACAATGGATGTCTACGGGACTCGGTAAACTTGTCACTGAACCTCTTTTCGAGTTGCAGGAGACCCCATGTGTTCATTTTAAAGATTTTGCATGAAACTGAAGGACTGTGGAATCTTGATGTCTGTAAATTACACGAAAAAATACAATCCCAGGAATGGACGAAATTATTGGATGAATGGTTAGTTTACGTTGAGAGCTAAAAAGACGCATAAGCCACAATCCTTGCTAGTTTCCAGTGGCAAAATACATTCAAAAATTCTAAAACGAGTTCATAAGTAGTTGTTATTCATTTGGTAACCAGCTCATGGACCAGCTCATGATTATAAAATAATTGCGCATTCTTATTGTCTCCTATCTGCCTAATTATTTCCATCTTAATAAATTCTTCTTTTCTATCACTTTAAAACCTAAACCAAAGTGGAAAAATACATCAAATGTATCTCTAACAGGCAGCGATGCGAACGATGAGGATATAATCCTCACGGTTCGCGTCACTGCAGCCGAAAATACTATACAGCAGAACTTTTTTAAACCAGCACTCGCTGGTCAAGCTTTATATATTTATTCATTATGTTTTTTTCTCCTTAAACTGCTTTACAGAATAGATATTGTTTTTCTTTTATGTCTAGTGTGTCTATGAATTATTTGTGGTTACTTGAGTCTCATGTGTGCCGGTTAAAAAAACTTCTACTGTACTTCACTTCATGAACTATCAAGAACAAATCATACCCCAGCCAATCACATGAATGTCCAATTGTAAACATTATTTAAGACACACAAGTTACACCACTTGCCAATTAAGCCCGTCCAGGAGCCGTTGTGCAGCAGCCTGCCCCACTGTCCGTCACGCGGTGCCTTGTAAACGTACGTGAAATTGGCGGCGCAGGCGAGAGTGTCGACTAGCATCACTTCCAGCCCGGAGTACCTGACGTATAAACCTCACTTCTCAAGCTGAAGTTGACACTTTATTTTGGGATTCATTCATCCCAAGTATATGGATCGTGTATATCTTATTTAACACGTTAAGTGCGATACGACCCACCGGTGGGTCGCTCAGGTTAGGTTCTGTAATTTTTTCAAAGCTTTCTAGTGACTGTGTGTACAAAGTAAAGATTTGCACCGGCTAGACAATCGCACTCAACGTGTTAACACATTTCTGTCCATTTTTGAGTTATAATTTCAGAGCATCATTATATTAATTTAACTTATGAATTACATATGCGTGACCATCCATATCACTAAAATAATATTTATTATTTCAGTTTTATTAAAATAATTATAATAAATTACTTCTCTCCACCCAAATGAATACTTCAAATAAAGAACACATTCGATATATTTTACTGTATGAATTTCAGAACAATTTAGCAATAACAGCAGCAAGATCCCTCAAAGACACGTGTGGAAATGCAGCGAATGAAAAGACCTGTAGAAGATGGTTTTCACGTTTCAAAACGGATGACTTCAGTCAAAAGGGCGAACTAAGAAAACGACGCTTCAAACACTCAATTTTGAGGAATTGCAAGCTGTCATTTATAAAAATCCTACCAGTGCAACTAAAGAACCAAGCAAGAAGTGAGGGTCTTATTTCACGATATATGGTCACATGGCTCACAATAAACTCTTGGCATTACAAATCAAAGACTAAAACATGACTTAAGCTATTATTGCGACATTACTTGGAATATGTTTACTGTGAAGCCTTACTTGCCCGGGCCTGAGTTCTGCACAGCGGCGGACATGATGAAGGGAGAATAGGGCAGCGCTGCTATGGTAAACTCGTAGCCTTTGAAGTCCAAGAACTTATCCTCGGAGAACAACTTATTTCTGGAATTATGGATATTTCAGGCCAAAGCTGTGGTATATGTGAATTCTGTATCCTATAAATCTCCGTAAATGAGATTAACATGGGGCTGAAAGGATTGAATACATATATTGACATACGAGTATTCGAGTACATGTAGGGTATTTCAAATTTCTTTAAACAAACTTTAACCCAAGGTTCCTGCAGGTAAAATATGTATAACTTATTCTATGGAGGGGTATCAAAAAATGTTTAGTTTAACCCTTTAGCGATCAATTTGTTTTTCTAGTTTGTACGCTTAAGCTCACAAAGACCGTCTGTACACTGATGCAATGAAGCACGCTGAGAGCCAGGCAGCCAAAGGAACGACGCTGTAACATGCCGCCGTGTTCAAACCTAGCAGCAACCTCATATTGCTCACTGTTTAATTATTAGAACAATTCTCCCAAATACCGTGAAAGACGACCGAATTGTCCTTTTAGTCGCTAAAGGGTTAAAAGTTAGAGACTTGAAATGTTAAAGCGCGAATTAATTGAACTATTCACCTTTGCATCCAAATGCTCGGTTGGCAGGCTACTGGATTTAAAAGCGGAGGTACAAATGCACTTGGGGCGTTAGTTTACACTCAACAGTCGATGTACAGCACAACTATGAACGATAAAGAAAGAACTACCGATTAGTGAAATCTCAGATATGCACTTAATGTACGATATGGCGAACGGCATTTCTAGGAGGGCTGCAGGAATGTAAAGTGAAAGATTTCCCGACAGGCATGTGCCTCAGCATCAAACATTTGCACCCATACGTAAGAGACTACGCAAAACCGGATCATTCCACGTTGTAAGACCGGATGCAGGCCGCTACGTAAGAGTTCCAGAGATGAAGGACGACATACTTCAACATTTTCATCGTGATCCAAGAACAAGCACACGGGCTGCAGCAAATGTTTTCCCTGTAAGTCACAGTACGGTGTGGCGCATTCTATACTCAACATTAACACGTTTGTTGCGATGCGACCCACCGGTGGGGCACTCAGGTTAGGTTCTGTAATTTTTTCAAAGCTTTCTAGTGACTGTATGTACAAAGTAAAGATTTGCACCAGCTAGGCAATCGCAACAAACGTGTTAAGTTTCAGTTTTGATTATTTCAGAATGGAGCCATTTTTTCTCTAATTCAATTTAATTTTTTAAAAAAGATTCGAAAGAAATATTTAAAGACGAAAAGTACAGCAACATTGGGAATAAAATGAATTGTACGAAAAGAGGCAACAGTCTTCTATTAGAATGACAATGTCGATCAGTTTTCTCCAAATTAAGTTCGTTTCACATGAACCTATTCACAGGAAAAAAGGTCTTGTGCATTAGGACTTTACATATAACAAACAACAACTGAGCAAATCTTCAAGTTGATTTATCAATAAAAAAAAGAGTTAAAAGTAGAAAACTGTGCGGAATCATGTCTCCTGTTTATAGACAGAATAGGACAAATTCCGAAAGCCCCAATGAGTTCTCATATACCGCCATCGGATAAACTCCTATGACAACTCTTTTTGATTTCCCGCTACTCTTCTCCAATTACCCATCTCTGTTTTCCCTCTACTGATTCCGGTTATTCATTTCTGCTCCTCCTTTACCTTTCTATAGCTATACGTTTCCCCCTACTCTTCCCCAGCTATCTGTCTCCGTTTGCCTTTACTCTTGTTCAGCTTTCATTTCCGCTTCTCCTTTTCACTTCCCGGCACACTGTGTGCCCAATTCTCCTTTATACCTTTCCTTACTGGCAGAGATCGACAGTTACCCCAGTATCCAGTGTATGTTCGTAGAGGGACACTTACCACAGTATCCAGTGAATACCAGTAGAGTGACACCCCAGTATCCAGTGAATGCCAGTAGAGGGACACTTACCCCAGTATCCAGTGAATGCCAGTAGAGGGACACTTACCCCAGTATCCAGTGAATGCCAGTAGAACGCTTGTAAGTGGCGATCAGGTGGCTGCTGTGCCTGTGCATGCCACTGTACAGCTGCGGGCTGTGGACAAGCCAACTGTTGCTGTGCACTGCATAATGGCACAGCAACAGATGTACGCTGTTCCTGTAAAATGGTAATTTGACTTATGAGAAGTGTTGCAGTTTGAGTTGTGCAGGTTTTTCATTATTTGACTTTTATTTAATTTTAATGTTTGTATGTGTGATTTTGTTTTAGTAATTTAATAACTTGCTGAAGGAATTTCAATGCTTAAGTAGCACGATATTATTAGATAAAGCCATAGTTTGGAACGCGATATTTATAACTAACAGATTTTTTCGTAAATATTTTAGTCGAAGATGCGCATGAAAAATAAAATTTAGGTCTACGAGTACCTGATGTTTCGCTGGATCACGTAAAATAGAAAATAAAAAGGAATACCTTTAGGAATTTAAAAGGGAAAGTTTATTTTCCATAACTAGTAACTAGTTTTATAAGGTGGCTACTGTAATGAGATTAATAATGTTGCAAACTCGTTTCCTTTTCCCACTAGACAATTTGTTTTCAATAACTCATCCCTTAACTGCGCAACTCATTTTGAATATGAAGCAAAAGCTAATTTTTAGGTAATTATTATTAGAATAACATGAGCATTTTAGGGCACTGAGTCCTGCATGACACACTGTACCCTAGAGGGTTTCACATCTTTTAAGTCGATGGCTTACCTCAACACCGGGTGAAGTAGCAGTTGTTCAGCAGTGCCAACAGCATCGTCGACTGTGGGTTGTACTATGGCGAAAATTCGTCGGTGTCCAGCCCAGATGTTCGATAACTGCCGCGTAGCAGCGCTAGTGTCGAGCAATTTCCGCCAGGTGTCGCTAGTGAGTAGCAGCAAAAGTGATGCACAGGATCTGTCTGAGTCTGACTGCAACCGTAGCACACACTGTCTTACTTTATCACTGGTACAAGCCAGCACTCGCTGGCCTACATAATTGATATTTACTAATCAAATTTTTCAATGGGCAATCATGACTTCATATACCTAAACATGGTTTCAGTCATATTGTTCGTTCCCATACAAATATTATGTTTTTATGAACTCTGAATATTTGTATTATTCTATACGGCACAACTGAATTATGATCTAACTAAATAGAAGTGCTGATTTATTAGTGTTCCAGAAAAAACAATCCCTGGCAATATTCCCCTAAGCAGAGAATAGCCATAATGCGACACTTGTACACAGTGGTAAGTGATTATGAGACCCTTAACCCTTTACCGACCAAGTGGACTATTCGGTCGCCTTTCACGGTCTTTGGGAGAATTGTTCTAATAATTAAACAGTGAGCAATATGAGGTTGCTACTATGTTTGAACGCTTCGGCATGTTACAGCGTCGTTCTTTTGGCTGCCTGGCTCTCAGCATGCTTCATTGCATCAGTGTACAGACGGTCTTTGTGAGCTTAAATGTAGAAACTAGAAAAACAAATTGGTCGCTAAAGGGTTAAGGGTGCGCACAATATGCAAAGTAATTTAAAAACGCAACTCCAACATTCCTTGATAGAAGTCTGCGACACATCACATCACCAACGTGGAACCCATAAGATAGCTCTGGAGAGTTTCCATTTCATTGATCCCTATATGTATACTCTACACAACAGTATAAATGCAGCATTACAATGATTCATGATTGCACAGTGTACTTACAGGGGAGAAATATCCGAGAGCTTCTTTGAGGCTTCGTTGCGCAACGTTTACGTGTGTTGTACCTCTGAGGAAGAAGCCTGAGGTGGTAATCCGAGAAAAAACGTGGGCGCCTACTTGTGTATCATACAAAACAATTACTGCACATTCTCCTAAGCCTTCATTAGAGGCCCATCCTACAAGACCCAACTGGTCCTCAACAGAAGCCAAGTTTCTGAAGCTCTGTTCGTCTTGTGAATTCCATTGCAGTTGGTCCAGATGGTCCAGGTCGTCCAAGCGCTCTAGATGGTCCAGACGCTCCAGATGATTCCGATGGTTCAGTTTAGCCGGGTTTTCTCTCACCGAGTCACGCTACGATGAAAAACTATGTAAAAACAAGTTTCGCTATTCTACTCTGCAAGAGCTGTTGAAAAATCATAGGACGAGTTGATTTTCAAGTATTTTTCACAAAGCTGTTTTGTTCTTAATCATCCCAAAACTCTTTATTATCACAAAAACTTGAAATTGTTAAATGATTGTAAAGAAGCTTTAAATACTTGAATGAAATTTAAGTTTATAAAGTCTTTCTTCAAAGTGACGGTTACAGGGGCAGCGTAAAAGTTTGTTATGAACCTGCATAACAAATGTTTTCTAACTGTCGACATATGTTCAAAGATTCTAGGATAAAAACGCATCCAAGGACTTTTACAACGCTCTTCATTTTTATCATATTATTGCGATAAACGCTGAAAAAATCCATCAGCAAATGTACGAAGATTTAAACTAGGCTTTCTAACATCTTCAGGCACCAAACTGTTCGACATTTCAGATATGATTGATTCTCTGGTACAAACTCCATGTTCTGAGGTGCTAAACCTAAGCTCCAAATGGATTGCTTGCCACGGCGAGGCAGTTTAGCTTCATCATCCTGTCGTGAACAAAGCCGATCGATGAGGCGTCCTCCAGCTTGCTTTCATGTCAGGATTTGAAGAACAAGATAGTTTACTTTGAATTCGAAAACCTGCGTTCTAGTTTTGATTGCCATATATTTTTTACAAAATGAATATGGAAAAAGAAAGCGTAACAGAATGTCTTAGATGGATGTTACAGGCTGCATGTGCACCCAGAAAGTGATACGAGGTATATGGTTTTAGTACTCAACATCTTGTTAAATTATGAATTTGATCAATGGCCATCAAAAAATTTAAATAAGGGAAAGTTAAGCCTGGGATTTTTTGCGTTCTTGTGAATGTTTCAAATGAAGGATTAATTGAGAAATAACTAACGATTGAACAAAACTAAGAAAAAACCCTGGTCACACTCATTAGGGTCATCACCATACCTTCCTAATCGAGCTCAAAAGTAGAACATTTTTTGCAACAAATTCAATTTCTTAGGCAAATATCTGACCAGACAGCAACCCATTTCATCGACAATATAACACCGTGGAATATTATAACACAATAAACTAGTAATTATCAACTATCAACTGTAATGCTCATTATTAGTATTATTCTTGCAAAACTTTTCCAAGAATTTTTCCATTATTGAGACTTTTGACTTTCACAGGAAAGCTTACTTCTGTAGGATTTCTACAGAGTTATACTTTGAATAGTTAAACAAAGGCATCAATGGAATACAATGGGCTAAAAATTTTGCTTAATAACTAATCGACATTTAAAAGTCATGAAACTTCTATTAGTTCTGTGAATCTTGAATGAAATGAGGTTCTGATCTAACTTCTCTGTGTATTCACTTCATTCCTAAACCCTTCTCGATTTCCTATATTGTATGTATCCTTCTCAATTGATCTATATCTATCTTTCACTGCTTTCACTATACTCTTCAACTGTGCATATGTACATCCATCCGAATCCAAATTTTAGAATCAATGGTGCAGGACGCCAGACAAGGATTTGATTAAGTGATGAAACCTATCCATCTAACGAATAAACAGTCATCTTTCTTTATGGATGTAAATGGAAAAAAGATTAATTTAATTCAAGGAGCAAGTAATGGTTCATTGAGAAATACACAAGCAGCGCTTAGTGCTTCATTACAGCAAAAACCTTCACAGTGATCAGCATAAAGGTGTGGAAGACCATTAACGAAATTAGGAAATTGATTGCCTAACTAGACCAAGAGCGTCTAAGAACTATGAAACTTTGCTCCACATTAAATCCATTACGAGGAATCACTTAGGTAATTAAAAAATGAAAGTAATAGCAGGAACCAAAAATATATCATACTCTTGAAAAAGTTAGTGTCTATATATACATACGTAAGAAAATAAACATCTAATTCTGAAAGCTTTAGTGTAGAAACACAAGCCCGAATGCTTAATCTGTCACAACTGTCTTCCGTCTGGCGATCTCTAAACCTTGTTTTCAGTAATAAAATCCAACAGCATTTAATGGCCTTAACAATAGAATTTGGCATCTTGAAGGAGACAGAGTGTAACTAAACACATTGAGCGGCCTCTGTAATTTAGTGGGTTGTATAAAATACCAGGATGTGCGCGAGATTCAGTGGTAAAATTATCAAATAAGACTACACTATTGATGTTACGAAGTTGACACTGATTCCTTGACTTAACACGTTGCCTCCGATTGCCAGGCCGGTGTAAATCTTCCCTTTCTACGCATTGTCACTAGAAAGAACTGAAAAAATTACAGAACCTAACCTAAGTGGTCCACATACGTACCACTTCGGAGTCAACATGTTAAAAGTCACGTTCAAATTAGGTTATGAAGCTGTGATGCTACGGACGCTTGGGTTAGAACTTTTTTTTTAATACGGAAGAGTACTGAAATAGTTGTATATACTGGGAGACGGGAACCCTCTAGATTAGATCATGACGGCTAAATCAAGAAGCGTCTGTAAAAGTTAGTCGAAGTCGTCAAAATAATATCGTAATCTGATTTCCTATCGTAAATTGAGGATGAAATATACATTCATATAACTTGGTCCCTATAGCACACGTAGTGCACTGAAGACAATTTCTACATTAACTTCACCCTTTGCACACTGACTGTAGCTTTCATTGTTGTAGTTTTCGTGGCACGCAAAGTTTTTCGTTTGTTGCGAAGAAGACGTGAAAACTCTAAAAATAAAGATTTTCCTGGACGCAATAATCGAACACTAAATGTCACTATTACTTGTTAATGCTCGTGAGCAAAATTAGTTGTAATTAATGACGGATGAAAAATGAAATATCCTGCTAGATTCTGCATTCAAAGGAAAAAACACATCAGGATGAAGTACTGAAATGGTCGCTAATATCTAAATTTTCAGTAATTCAAAAACCAAGAAGGACGAGCGAATTACTACGTTGCAAGGGCAAGAAAATATACTAAACTCTAGGATTATACACAGCTCATTACGAAAAGAAAAGAAAATTTCACAGAATTAAAAATACACCGCAGCGGCACAGGGATTATTGGTAAACAGATCAACGGAACAACAAATTGGACAAAGAAGTCTGAGGTCTTAGTCTACGTGCCTTAACCCATTAAGTTCCAGGGTACCTGAATTTTTGAGTATTGCTTTGCAACTTCGTATAATGAATAAAAATATGTTAGGAGAAACAAATTGGATGACAAAAGTTATTTATTTTACTTAGAAACTAAAATTGATGCTGTTCTATAAATATGCCACTGGGCACATGTAGTATATTTTCGAAATCAAGAGGCTGTATATTCATAAGAATTTCACGCTCTATGATAAGGAGCAAAACTGCTAACAAAGAGTTACAATACACTTTTGACAATAAGTTAGTGGTCTACTGTTACAAAACCTATTTCGCCTCCGCCT
The DNA here is from genome assembly GCA_006783055.1 of Trinorchestia longiramus. NCBI lineage: Eukaryota > Metazoa > Arthropoda > Malacostraca > Amphipoda > Talitridae > Trinorchestia > Trinorchestia longiramus. Next base: position 81,195 of record VCRD01001681.1, on the reverse strand, counting down.
TTGCTTATTCTGCTTAGCAATTATGTGACCTTTCAGGTCAAATCTGACATCATCACCAGCTTGGTCGACATCACCAGCTTGGTCGACTATCACCAGCTTGGTCGACTATCACCAGCTTGGTCGACTATCACCAGCTTGGTCGACTGGTGAGCGAATCTGCTTTCGAGCGGGAAGACCCGGGTTCGAATCCCGCTGCCGACATGGTTGACGCAGCTAAAAATACGGCATGGGACTTGGGTAAAACAAACGAATAATTATCGAAGTAATTATCCGACCCAAGAATGGGCCAGAAGGTTCGTTCCTATAGCCTCATTCTATTCTATTCTATCTATTGGCCTGGTTGATGTGTCCGAGCTTGTTTTCGCTGCGGTTTTTGTTGCTGCAGATCTTTTCAGGTATGCAGTACATGTATATCTTTCGAAGTGAAGTAATGTTTTTATTTCACCGTTTCTATCATGAATTAACTTGCATATTGTCCATGCATTTACTACAGCCATGGCAAGAAGCCGAGCGAATAATGGTCAGAACCACTTTGTACCTCTAATAGATGAAGCATATTTTGACGTCAGTGCCAACGCCCCCCATGCAAATGTTGTAGGTAGTCAGTATGTGAGGTTAGGTGACAATTCGTCTAGCTTTTTCCTGTTTTTTTCCAGCAAAGCACATTGGGAATTGGTTCAACTGTATCATAGTTGGTTTCAATTGTGACATTTATTGTCCAGCCACCTGACAATGAAAATCTCATTGGAGGCATTTAATCTCTAATCATTAGATCCTCGTGATTTTTTCATATGTTTCGATTCGTTTAGAAGACATTTCTTCAGTTTGTTTTCTCTCATGGTTCCAGTTTCTTCCTATCCTTTATCTCTGAGGTGAATTAGCAGATCAAGACTTGTGAATAAATTATCAAAAACACACAATGTGACCGAGGATCTGCTACAACTTCCAGCATTTGAAGCACAACCCTGCTTCCAAGTGAAAGATCGTCATGAGGCCCTTCCTGATGGCTATTGTCACAATACAGATGAAAGTTGTAATAGTATCTTGATACACCGTACAAAGCCCAAAACATGTAACCAAATTTTACAGGCTTTCCTTTTATGAACTGTTTCAGTCTGTTATGCCCATGGTATTATAATCATTTTGTTTACAGACATTTTTTCAAAAATTCCAAATTTCTTGAAGGATTTCTGCATCATTTGTATGAGGATACAAATTTTGTATGCCCTGTTAGATTTATTATCATCCAATTCTTCGTTATTACAGAAATGAATAATACTCTTTAGTTGTTAGAAACGGTTCCGCGTCATGGCGTTTTTGATTAGGGAGTGGCCTAAATCTTCGTCATTTGACGAGTAATTCCTCGTGACTGGAAACTTGCAATAGCTGGAAAACATAATGACATCAAAAAATGTTTTCAGTCCATCCGCGGAAAGGAAATCAACGAGGTTCTTACTTGATGCAGAATATCGGATACTCTCTTTCACGATATGATTGTATGTTTCTGGAGTAATGATTTCATGAAATATTTCCAGTGGATTTCAATATTGCAGTAGCGCGCCAAGTCAGGAGCAAGTTCTACACACTTAGACCCAGCGTCCTATATTTATAGGACAGCAATGGTTCAACGTACAATACGAGAATAATCGGACATAACTGCATAACTTTTGTATTCAGTGGTGTAAACAAATTTATAACCTATAGTAATTTGAAATGAGAGTGGCAATACATGCATGCAGTTTGATACTATGTGTACAAGTTCATACGTCACCAAACAATTAGCATTTTATGCATTTTCGCAAGAATTTTTAAGTTATTTTCAACAACTTCCGGAAAAAAGTTGATGCATATAATGACATTTTAATCTTTTCTAAAACTATTTATGCAGTTAAAAGTGTCATTATGTATTATCTTATACATTTCAGAGATACTTTTTTTAGTGTCCTATTTATAGGACAGTGGGACTTAATGGGTTAAGATTTAAACTCCTTATGAGCACGCAGTCGAGAAATAAAAATTATACAGTATTATCTACAGCCAGTGATATTAAAGCACTCATTCGTGAAAAATATTTAATTGTTATATTTGAATAAAACACGAGTGGTAATCATACACTAAAGTTTGGACATTAGTGTTTGGTGTTTAAATATTCAAAAAAGCTCTGTGAATTGGTTCCTGAAGAGATCTGCTCTTTTCTTGGTGTGGTTTATCATCTTTCTGTAATCTTCCTAACCAATGTTGGGTGCGAAGCCCTCTACAGTACTTTTCAACTCTCCCAAAGTGTTTGATTGACATCTGACGACGTGTGCAATGGTTTGGGCCTAAAAATAGAAATAAATGGGGTCAAGTCTGGAGAGTATGGGGTCACCAAACGTAGTAATGTCACCAAACGTAGATTCAAGAAACTGAAGACACGAGATCACATGGCAGTAAAATATGTTACTTATTGCCTTTAGATTTTATAATGCCACAAACTTCTTTCCAGTGGAAACCTGAGATCAAACTGAAGCTGTTTGGTGAAATCTGTCCACAATTCCATGAAATTCCGAACTATTTGGCCTCTGATGTTGATGGCAGGGAGAAGGATTTTATCCCAAATGCTTTTTGGATCTGCTCGATGTTCTAAAGCTGCCTGAATGAGAACATGATAAACGATGTCTGTTGGTTAGCGAATGCAGAATTTTGAACGAAATAAACTGGGGCTGCATACTTAGACCATTTTTGAGAATTCCGCCTTCGAGATGAAATAATGAGAAATGGGAAACTTCATGCCACGATACATAAATGTCCGACTTCTGTAGAAGCAAAGATGCCCTGGGTTTATTAAAACAGAACGATTAATACTTTATATGAATTATTGTTTTAATATTACTATGTGTAGATCATAATGTACCACCTGGTATGAATCTGTCATAAAAGGACGTTTGGATCTCTCACTACCATCTTGTTCCCAGAAAGTAAAGTTAACTGGCTCGCTGTCAACAGAACGGTTAGTAGCAGTACTTAGAGTTACTATCAGTAGTCGAAGAGTTAAACGTACCAGTAACGATCGTAGATCACCCTTGGTACTCGTTGCAGCTGTAATCACCAGAGCAAGAACCACAGCAGACTGGCCCATCGCTGCTGTGATTGGTCGGTGCCGTGTGACGTCAGAGGTAAGATATGTGTATCCGTTTCTTAGTTTCAGTCCAGGCCCTTAGAAAATATACAGTATTGTATTAAAATATTGCTTTCATTAATCAATTTTAAAATGTTAATTGTGGACCTTCCTTGAAGGAGATGGGAAGAGAAGTTAGAAGTGAAATAAAAAAGCTATGAATCCAGTCACCACAAGTCACTTTCTACAAACTTTTTGTGTTGAGATTTGCTGTTCAAATATTTACAATCACTACAATGGTTCATATTACAGCTCATATTTTATCAGCAAGGTTTTATCAGCACAGTTTTTTTTAAATTCTGTTATATAAATTTCTACAGAATTATGTGGAGCTGCTTCAGCTACAAGATTCCTACTTTTCCCTTGCTCAAAAAACGCTCGAATCGAATTTCAAATAAATAACTCAATTATAGGTAGCGAATTTAAAAAATATTCTTTCACTTTAATTGACAGTGTTGTAAATTCACTGTTTATTTTATATGCGTTCATAACCATTCTTTTTAATGCCCTACGACGAGAAAATTGGAAGTAAACTAATAATATAATAATAGTAGCAAACTAATATTAAAATAACCATATCCAATTCATAGTAGTTAACTAGTTTTTTGAGGTTTAATCTTAGTCATTCTGAATTAGTGATCAACTATTTGTGAGCAACTTTCCATTTAGGCACATTGAACTCCAACGAAATAAACAACATTTCTAAAAAAACGAATTAAAAACTGCGTGTTCGGCTCAGTGATTATTCATTCAAATGATACTTTGATTTCCAAATATTTTTGAACTTATTCTATTTCAAACTGCTGTCATTTCTATTGCAAATACCAGTAAAAATGTGACACCACTAACTTTTTTGACAAATAGAGGCAAAATGAACATATGTTCTTTCTATGGGCGCAAAACTGAATACATTCTTATACTTGGTTGCTAAGCACTAGTGTAAATCTCAAATACTTTAATATTTCTCAAATACTGCAGTTTAAATATTCTGTACTCTACTATAAGTGTCAAGCATTCAAGTGAAAACCTCAAGTACTCTAATATAAGTCTCAAAAACGAATACATATAAATACTTTGTCATGATAAATATGTTTCTTTCTACTTTTTCTAAGAAATGAGAATTCGCTCTTTCGTAATTAACTACAGTTTCAGTTTGTTTCCAGAAAACATGCATGTATGACACATTTGAGCGGCCGTGGAGTTGCCACACCACGCAGCGGGAGTGCAACCAGGCAAATTATGTTCATCACACATTGACGCTTTGGTTCAGTGGTTTGAGGGCGAGCTCATTGACGTTGTTTTTGTGTGTGCGAGTCAAATTGAAGTTAAAGTGAGTAAGTCGGATGCAAGATATGCAGCTAACACACAACAACTCGTTTTGAAACGCGTACTGCTTGTTGGTGATCAATACATTACTAGTAAATAAAAACAGGTGCTGCTAGAAGATCTTCGTCGCTTCAAGTACAGTATGTATAAATATACGTTTATATATATATATATATATATATATATATACATATATATATATATATATATACATATCAGTCGGCATTCAAGTCAAACCTCGATTTTCACTTGCCGTAAACTCAGCTCATGTTTATAAGTAATTTTGTCTTTATAA